>CM034148.1:177978481-178132439 GCA_019776745.2 Taxus chinensis
TTGATTTCCCCGAAACATGCAATACCCGCAATGCATAGGGTAGGTGGGTGTGAAATATTAAAAGAAGAAACATTCAAGATCCAATAAATAAAATGCTCAGTCCCGTAAAATGAATGAAATCTCTAGAAAATACAAAAAGATGCTCACACTCAGAAGGCCATAAATTTTACAAACTCTCAATATTTTTAACAAAATTAGTCTCTTGGAACCATGACTCTAAGAAAGACATACAAAAATAAAAAAATGTAGAAATTGATTGAATTTTTTGTTATTATTTAATAAAAATGTACCTGGTTTTGAATAGTTATTTTATTAGTGGTCTGTAGAAGCATTTAATGAGCATGGGAAACAATTTCTTCTCTATTGCAGGTTGTGGGACACCTTGAGATTGCTTTTGTAGGTCCAAAGTTTGCCAACCACACTCATTTATATGACTTGCCAATTGGGTGTGAAAAGGTTTGATTTCAGGATATACATCCCGTTATATCTCTTTCTCTCTCTAAACTCTATAAATTTGGTATATTGGGCTCATTGTAAGAGGAGGGATAGTTTGCGTAGAAAAACTCTGTCATTCTTTTGTGAAGGCAATGTGTTGCAGACCTCTTTAGTGGACTTCTGCATGGTGATCCACACCTTTCCCTCTGTAATAGTTTCGAATAGGCTATTAATGAAGCAATAGTTTCAAGTTTGTGGATGTATCTTCCCTCTCGTTGAGTTTGTTGTAATCTCCCTACCTCTTTAATGTTATAATTTTTTGTGTCTACTTTATAATCTTGCAGGACCTATTATTATTACGTATGAGTGGAGATATGTTTTGAATGTTGTTGTTAGACTGTGGATAACTCTCATCACCCCTCTCTGATCTATTTTTGCTTCCATTTTCACACATTGGAAAATTAGTCTATTTCCCTCTTTTGGTGCATCATGCTTGTAGTTGTAGTTCCTTCTATTTGAATGTTATTTCTCTTCCCTAGTCCCTTAGAAAACTACAGGATAGAGATAGTGTTATCCAATTTTTCCCATAAAAAAATTGGACAAACATTGACCTTCCACACGAAGAAAATGGAGGGATTAATTATGTCATAAGAGCTTGCATTGTGAGATTGGCCAAACAAGTTACAGTTGGGCTTGGGAACATCAATGCGAGGTCAGCATGAAGATCATAGAATGAGATAATTTGAACGAATTTTGAAAAGGATGATTCAAATCAACCATGACAAACATGATGAAGATAAAACCTAGGCCCGAAATCTAGCTAAGCAAAAATGAGGACTTTGAAGGTTTTACAATTCAGAGTTTCAGAGGCCAAACAGGGGAAAAAAAGGAAAAATGCCCGAAAACCCAAAATCTTAAAGTCTAAAAGGGTTTGGTATTTTCAGAGTCAACTTCTCTTTTAGAGCAATGGTGTCATGGATAAAAATTTCAGAGTTTGAACTTCGAAGTTTTGATTTCAGACTTTAGAGGTTCGGGTATTTGCCAAAAAAATGAAAAAAATGTGAAGCTAATGCCCAAAATCTGCACAATCCCAAAGTTTGAAAGGTTTCTGGTTTTTAGGGTCCAAACTTGGCTTTGGGGTCAATGGGGTAGGAATTTTTAGACTTTTGGAGGTCCTGGTATCAAATTTTCGTTTCTAGGTTATAGTGGTGAGAAGTCTGAAAGGAAAAAGGTCTGAAACTTAAAGTTTGAATTTTGAACTTTGGATTTTCGATGGTTAGCATTTAAAATTTTTAGAACTCTCAAGCCGATTCGCTAATGAATAGTGCCAATGACTTCTGAAGCATTAATGTCTGAAGTTCCGAATTTTGAAAGTCCAATTTTTTGGATTTCAGAGGTTGCAAGGCCATTTTGTAATTCCAAATAAATATAGCCAATGACCCAGAGTTAATGCATTATTGCAGTCCAATATTCAGATGGCCATTATGTTTCACTAGGAGATGAGATTTACACAAGAAAGGACTTTTTTGAAGGAAAGATCTCAATCCACCATTTTAAGAGGATGTTTCTAGGTTTCTCACCTACCACAATTATGAATTATATGCTTCCTTTCTTCTCCAATAAGGAAAAGTACAAGGAAGCATATATTTTACAGTGGCACCCATCATTATTGCAGGAGATTTTAATGCATTTTAGGTTAGTTGAAGAAATATTTTGAGTTTCTTCCCTCTCCCCCTTCTCTCATTCTTCCTATATATTGTAAAGAGGGTCATTTTTCTAATGTTGGATAATTATTATTTGTACCCTCCCTTCTTCTCTTGTCTGTAAGTGGATTTGGGGAGTTAAAATGTCCCATTAAATTTGTAATGCAAGTTTTTTCCTCTTGGCCATTGTAATTCACTGTATCAAATATTTTGAGTGATAATACAAATGTATGGATGAATTTTAACCCTCTCTTGTGTTAATTTATTTCTTCTGATCTCACATTGCAATCTCGGTTATTTGTGCATGGTTATTATTTTACATGTTAAATGGTTTTTCTTAATGGTTAGTGGATTCTCATGAGTGGATTTCTCTATGGTGTATTTTCATCCTCCTTATTCTGATTATTGTTATCATCTCCATGAAAATCAAGTGTTCAACATTCCTTTTGGTGCATCACCTTTGTTAGATTATGTTTAATCAAGTTGCAAACAATCAGGGGTGTTGTGAGTACACATCAATAGATAGTTAGTACCTTCATCTTAGTAGAAAATTTTTTCACAAGGATTAAGAAGAAGAACCACCTTCTCTGGAGGTCTATCTAAATTAGCATGTCCCATAACTTGGATATAGTACACATTTTATCCAGTCACACTGTGAGCTCAAGCAAACACAGTTGTATAAATCAGAGGGTGTTGTGATTAAGTGATAACAACACTCTCCAACCAACCAATAATCTAGTTATGAAGAGAGTCCTTCTTCCTCATTGGCCCCTGAGTCCCAATAATGAATAAATGAGGAGTATAAGACAACCATTGAAAACTTAACAAGGCTTCCACAATCATATTCCAACACACATTTAACAATATAAGAAAAATAGTAAAACTCACTTCCACACACACAAATTTTCCCAACACAATGGCTCTAACTTAAGAAAATAAAGATAAAGGAAGATGGGGAATCTACTTACGCCTCTCAAGGGTTTCGGTGCCCACCTTAAACCTCCAATAAATCAATCACAACCCAAAAAATTCTTATGTCTACCTCAAAGATAATAACTATTATGCCTCCCTTTAGAAACCAAATAACTCTTATGCCTACCACAATAAGACAACAAGATAAGAAAAAATTTAAGTTATCACAAGGTGGGGCACCCCAATAAAAACTCTTATGCTTCCCTCCAAATTATCTCTATTTCCATATTCTCCTATAGAACCTAAGGGCCATTTACCTCCCAAAATACACATGCACAAAAATTCATGCCACACAAAGAAAGCACAACAAAATTAGCAAAGAAAAACTGGTGAAGACCCTACCTTTCCATTGCAAGAGTTTCCAATCCGCAAGACAAGTTCCAAGAATTTTTCCAAGTCCAAGAAAGCACAATACAACTCTAAGCTCCAAACAACACACTCAAAGGAAGCTCCTCCAAAGAAAAACAAAATTGCAAATAAAACAAGTAACCCAAAATCCTCTAACAAATTAGAATAAATGGAAAGAGAGGAGATAGAGGTGATGTGGCTCCGCATAGAATGCTAAAAACATTTTCTCTTCCATTCCACATCACAAGGTCAAAACCAATCTCTAAAGCATGATAAATTTGTGGTTGAGGGAATGAAAACCCTTACACACTCAAACCCAAATGCACGCCCCTAAACGACACATTAAAGAATCTTGTAAGAAAATGCAATTAATTTCTCCTTTTCTCCATTAAAAAGCACAAAAAGTCCCTCAAAGATAGGCATATTGGGTGCGTGACTTTAAGAGGCGTGGTAAAAGCTTAACTTTTCCCGCAAGCCTCCAAAATGGCCATAAAAGTCAAAATCTGAAATTTACACACAAGATTGAGTACATACCACTCAAAATCAAATAAGTTCTTTCAAATCCAACACAAACCAATACTACCTACTCACATTTATTCCCCCCATTTGTAACATCCTATCTTACACTAATTAATCAAGTTTGATTAACTCAAAAGGAGTACTTAACAATAATAATAAAAGTGACTCACACTACTAACAAAATATAATTACTCACAAATAAATAAACCAAAAAGAGAAAATCACATATTTAACCAAGGTCACGTTTGAGGCCACCCCCAATAGGGAACATCTTAACATACTCACAATAATAACATCATACATTTACACTAGTTACCAGGGTGAGCTATTGTTAATACTCCAAATTCCTTCACTATTGGTCTCCTATCCCTCTTTGTTTGTTTTGTTGAAAATGCCTGCAAAAAATCAAAACAATACCTTTATGGCATCATGGTCATATTTACGACATCGAGATAGTAAAACACATGCATAATACATTCAATTCATATCATCAAATAGCATAAGTAAATCATCGCTAAAACAGTAATTCACACTTGTTCACAATTTCATTTTTTTTAATTTTATCAATTGATCATTGACAATAAGATCACACAATCAACTAAATCATCTAGCAACATCTATATATAAAATCACATATATCATTACAATAACTCTAAAATCATCAAATGTTTGATATGTCCAATCCATGCATATAATCCGTCCTATAAATCATGTCATAAGTCTAAACATCCATGTTACTGATCAATAAGCTAATCAACATGTAACAATGTCCATCTCTCAATGTCTAAAATATGATAACCATGTAAATAACTCCACCCAAAGTAACTAAATCATTTTAAGATCAATTTCGAAGAGGAGTGGGCACAAGATTGATAATTGGTTTAACATATTAATATTTTCTTCACTTGATGTGAGATTTGTTTTTTGAATTCTGAATCAATATGAAATTATTCACAATGTATTTTTCAAATTATAAGTCAATAGATGTTTATTTCACACTGCCTTTCTCATAGTTCATACATTACTGTTATTTATAAGTTAGGATCTGTAAAAAAAAAAACTAATATATTACATATGAATACGTGGGTGAACCTCTCTCAATAAATCTTTATATCTTTCTTCTTTTCCTTTAAATTCAAGAAAATTTGAGCATAACTAGCATTCTTAAAATAAGAGTTTAGGCTCTTTGTGTTTGTTTAGTTATGTTTTGGCCAATTTTATTTATATTTTCCAGTTATTTTTCTAATGTTAGGATTTAGTTAGTGTGTCCCCAACATGCAAATGGACATGATACTTTTTTGTGAATCCAAATTTTTAGTATAAAATATGTATTTCAATTTAATAAATGCAGTTTTCCAATTATTAGTACTCAGAAGGGCAACCAAACTTAATTTATAAAAATATACAAGTGTTAGTTTTGTTATTCTTCAGACTACTTTTGAAATTACACATTTTTATGGAGCGGACACATAAAGTATTCATATGCATTCTATTAAGAAAACATCATTACTTTACTAAAACTCCCGTGAAGAGATATTGAGGTATCATTATAATTTTATCACCACTTTATTATCTAGTCATTCCTTTGTGAAATATGTTTTTTAAAAATAATTTCCCTCCCTTCAGTATGTTATTATTTCATTTTATATTTTCTAATAATGTTTTGAGTGGGGTGTTTTTGTGTATAAATATATCTAAATTGCATATAGCTACGTTAAATAAATATGTATAATATAAAGATTGTAGTTTAATTATCCTAATAGCGGTTTGTTATAATTGAAATTGATTTTTTGGCGGGGTTTTTAAACCAATGTTATGTGAAATGTATGTGGACATGTCAAATTTTCATATAAATAAACTATACGACAACCACTTTCCATAGAGTAGGTGTTGTATGTAACGTGATACTAATTTGATATATATAGTTTAAAAATGCATTTAGATTTGATAAATAAAAATAGTTTATAAAAAAAAACTAGCATTTCCAATTGTAATTGATAATATGATCCATTTTGAGTCAATATAATATTTCATAATGATATGAATATTTATTCTATGCATCAACCTTGATCCCATTTTTTTAATTTTTAAGGGAATCAATAAAGGATTTCACAACACATGTGACACTTAGGGTCGAAGAACATTAACCAATTCTAGAATATAGTGCAGATAATACCTCGCTTTCCCATGAAGAGTAGTAGGAGTTTTTAATTTATTTTAAAGATTATAATTTTTTTTTCCCCATTTAATGTTTTCACAGTTCAATTTGTTATAAATATTAGACACAAAACTTATGCAATTGAGCTCAAAAAATTCATACCAGTCATGATTTAGGTATAATATTGATGTTGCCAAGTGATAAATTAATAAATTTAGGTGTCTATATTTGGACCCCTTTTAAAACTTATCAATTAAAATTGTATACTTGAGGGAAAATATAAATGGGTGTGATAAAAAATGGCTTGTTTGAGCTGATTTCCATATTCTCCCAAGTGAATGTTTGCAAAATAGAGTGTTGTCAACATCCATAGAATAAATTTGAAATTTAAATAATATATGAAAATGTAATTGAAAATCTAATTTGTCATTGAAACTTGTAAATCTTAAATGTTAAAAAAAAAGAACTAATACCCATGTTCATCTTATTTATGGAGAATCCCCTTGATGATGGGCTTTAGAGAGATGGATTAATGTTGGTCCGCTAGAGGATTGGGGTGATTTTTCTCCAATTTTATAATGGATACTTTGAGCAATAAGGAAATTGGGTGTTGTTTTACCTAATACTAAATTAGAGTGTTATAAGGATTTTAGTCACCACAAGAAGCTTAAAAGCTAGTGAAGGCTTTCACACCTTCGTTTCTAGTGACACAAAACATGTCCTTGAAAAAAGAGAGAGGATAGGGTGTCATAGGGATTTTCCATCTCCCCTAAAACTTCTTCCATAGGTTACACTAATTTAAAGTCAAAATGGAATGAAGTTTACTTGTGCCCCCACTGATGCGCACCGATGTTCCTTATTTATCATATATGAGATGCTAAAAAATAGAATAAAAAGGAGGCCCATGCCTCCATACCATTTAAGATAAATTTTCTCAATATATGAAAATTTCAAAGATAATGAAGTAATCATGCTCTCCATATTTTACAATGAAATTTAGTAAAATCTTCTCTAAACTGTGGCAACTATCCCTAAATATATATTAGAAACATGTAACTATCTATATTTTCTAGAAACTATTGATCCTATCACTGAAGAAATGCCCAAAATGAAATTTTCCATCTTAGAAAGATATTTCTATGTTTTCCCTCCCTAGTTGGATTATTTTTTACTTATGTAAATTATGAATTTGTTTTGTATTTGTTCATGTTATTTGTGTATCTATATTCTAGTACATTCTATTTTAAGTTGATTAATTTTTCCAATGCTTGACTTAAATATATTTTTGTGCGATGTCCCCTCTTTTGAGGTGAGGTGATATGTGAAGGTAGATCATGTGGATCAAATGATGTAATGTGTTTCCCATGTTGAATGTAGAAGATAGTCAATATTGGACCACATTTAGGGTTTCTTAAGGTGGAAAAATATAGATCTTGTTTCTTTAATAAAATGCACAGTAGAAACCATGGAAACAAGAGATAGGAAAAAAAAACATACTAATTACAAGCATAGAGGCAATAACACATATAAGTAAATAAGCACATAGAAATACAAGTATAAAAGCATGACACTAGACAAATACACGAATAATGTGACATATGTTAGTCACATCAAAGACAAAACTGCAACACTAACACATAAGTGTCATGGATACAAACAATTATAAAAAACCAATAAAATCCACAAAAGACAAGCACCGACAAGCAACAATATATCATAAAACCAAACTTATCAAATTTTTCTGAATATATATATTTTTCCTTGAACTATAAAGAAATAACTTTAAATAGTGAATTACCCATATTAATAGCTACCATTATCGTTCCATAGGTAGAAAAAGACCCTACTAACCTTACTACTAGTTCCTAAGGTTAATTACAGAAAAGCTTCACAAATATTTTCCTATTTCTAATTTTTTTATTAGATAGGGTAATAAGTAGGGATTCTGCCTCCCATAAGCCTTACAGAGAAATATGCATCGTGAAAACACCTAATAACGAGCAAACACGTGAAAATAGGACCAAGAAAAGAGTTAAATAGACTTAACTCAAGATAGACTAGGTTCCAACGAGAAATAACTAGGAAGAGGAAAGATCTTCCCCAAAGGCAGTAGACAATTTGCAAATAGTCAATTGTTCAACATAATTCTTCTATAGTGCACTGTGTTCCACCCATCATACATTATCAACCTCACCCCCGAAAGTCTCCTTGATGTAATCTTTGTATCTCTCGCCCTCCCAAAAGACAAGGACCTTAAGGGAATATGGATTGATTTGGAGTTTAGATATTTGAAGATTCGTGTTATCCTCCCTTTTAATCTCTAGTACAACCTCCAAATTACCCCGACGATATTTCCACCACAACCGGATTTAGACCTTCAAGTTTGGTGTTTTCAAGTTTACGCTGAGTCATAAGGACCCTGTTTTTATCCTCGTAAATATTCTATCTCTCTTCTTCAAATGAGTCGACTATTTCAATCAATTTCTCCTTTGGGTTACTGGAAAATACTTCTGGTTTTTCCCTAGATTCCTCTATATCATACCCTGAGTCGTCCTTTTCCCCGGTCTCATTGGAAGTCTTGCTATCATCCTCGCTATCTCCTATTTCTATTTTCATAATTCAAGTGTTCAAATAATAAAACACAAAATCTTTACCCTACTTCTCTAATCTCGTTACTATGTTTTTCCTCCTCGAAAATATCTTTCCATCGTCCAAGAACATAACTCCGAACTGGTGCATTCCGTATTACTTTCTTCACGGTCTCCTATTTCTCATCCTTTTAATAGAAAAATACCATAAAGCAAGCTTATGGAAGATATGAAAAATCTCATGCTCCTTGCCAATTGTATTATTCACTCCTTCAACAGTTCCCCCAAATTGGTTTTGAAGAAAATTACTCGTTTTCCATTATTTTTTGGTCAAAGTAAATGTCAATTGAGGTTCTTCGCCCTGCTCCCTTTTCTCATAGTTCTATCCGTTAGTTTTCTTTTATATGTCATATAGTTCAATTTAATTTGTAGTTCGAATAAAATGTTTGCACGTCAACTAAATAATAAAAATATATTATATTTGAATATATTTGATCTATTTTTCTAATAAAAAGTTTTTATAATTTTTCTATCTAGAGATGTAAGTATAGACCGTGTTCTCGAATAATGATTGACACTTATTTGAATTTGTTTGGTCATTTGTCAATGTTTTTTTCCGTATGTTATTTTTTATTTTCATTTATTTATTTATTTTTTGGGACATTTTCAGACTTATTCGTTACAATTTTTTATCTGCTTTATCGCGACATAAGATTAGGCACATCACTTTAAAAAAAAAAATTGATTGCAATCATCATTATAATATATGATACACTTTAATACAAATTGATATTGTAATCAATACAACAGAATTTTTAGCAAATGTTATTTTATCTTCTAACTTATTATTATTCCTTACATTTGCAAATTAAATGAAATAAATATACATGAAAATAATGTATTCTTAAGAAATTGTTTATTAAGTTGTAAGGGTTTTCTTTTAAGGTTTTTGTATCTCCATTGAATTCATCATAAAAATATATTAAAAAATAAAAAAACACCACCTTTACTAATAAATCCTATCAAGAGAGATTGTTTGTGAGTGAGTTATATACATATATATGGTATATGACTAGCATACCTATATTTTATAAATATATGTAATATATGCCGAGAGGTATATATTACATATATTTCTATATTATATAAATTAATAAGTGCCTCGTGAACTTCACCTCTCGGCATATTTTACATATCATGTTTTGGTTTATGTTTCTGTGTGTATGTAAAATATGCCGAGAAGTGAAGTTCACGAGGCACCTATTATATTTATATAATATAGAAATATATGTAATATACACCTCTCGGCATATATTACATATATTTATAAAATATAGGTATGCTAGTAGCAACCGCAGGAGTTGCATTATACATAAAACAATACCAAAAATAAAGTATGAAAAATAAGTGGGAATTTAGTTCGTGTATGAATGAAATATATTTTATAATTTAATATTATAATTATTTATTATCAAAACATAGTCACTTATATGTAATTTTCTTATGTAATTATATTACTATATAACTTAACACATATTTGTCTTTAGAGAATGAGTATGAGCAAAAAAAACCAGGGTCTATAATGCATGAAGTTCTTATGGATTTTGTTAGTAACCATATTATCAAGTTAAAAGAATACAATTTTTTTTCATACAAATTGAAATGCGTAATGTACATCACATGTAATGAAAAGTTCATAGAATGAAATGTGTGCTACACATGGTACATTATTTATATTCCAAGGACATAAGTCTTTTTTCCTCAACCTTCCGTTTCGAAAGTAGTTTTCTATTCTTCATTTTTGCACAGTGCTCATATGAAAATGGCGGAGATATTCTTAGACTCTGCAATGACTTCACTTAAGAGATAGCCACAAATGTTAACCCCATTGTCTCTCTTTCTTCAATACCAACTATAGCCTTAGAAAGAGTCAAACCTTGCGATTTATGTATCGTCAATGCCCATGCCAACCATAAGGGTAATTGGTGTGTGCATCCCCTTTGTATTGGTGTTATTGGGATGGTATGCAGAGTTCTATCTTCAAATGGTATTCCAAAGTAACTATCGAATTCAACCATTACATATGTTGGTGGGTTCGGTGGACCAGTACCATGTGCATATACTTTGTTTCAAATATATCCCAGAGCTCCATTTACAAGACATGCTTCTATCCAAAGATTGGATGTTAGCATAACCCTTGCATCATTAGAAATTAATAATTCTAAATCAAATTCATCATTCAGACCTCCTGCCAATGTGTTGGTGGTACTTGTTCTAGTTGCAATGCTACATGCGACAGGGCTTTTTAATGAATGCAATTTTTTTTTTTGTGGTTATTCACATTAATCTTTGTCACCATTAGGTGAATATTATTATAGAATTCTTCATTTTTATCTTTGTCTAATGCAAAACTTGTTCTACTCATTAACAACATCCAATCATCTAGTGTCGGATTCACATCTCTGAGATTGGCAAGAATTTCTCGAAAACACTTTTGGTCTTCATCTTCTCCTGCTTGACTAAATACCTTATCTAATGTAACAACTATTCTGAATGCTTCCCATAATAGCTTTGCATGTCTATTACTATCATATGACGGTTTATCGGTAAAAGGAGGAATATGCCCTGAATCTCCTACCAAAATCATAAAAACACCACCAAAACTCATGTCTGCTCTTGTAAGGAATGCTTGACAAATTCAGGAGTCCACGTTTTCTAGAAAACTTTGTCCGACGAAGTTCATTTCATCAATCAATACATATTTTATGTGGAAAATATATTTTTGGAATGTTGTAAGTCTCGATCCCTCCAATTCTGCAAAATCTGTAATAGGGATTCGAAGTTGTGAATGGATGGTCGAGGCGCCAATATTAAAAGTTGTAACTCTTGTTGGTGCAAGTAATAGAAGAGGAGAATGTTTAGGGAATGATGCATCAAATAGTTCCTGACGAATCGCACCAATCAAATAAAATTTTCCTATTCCCGTTGTTCTTTGAACTATCATGAGCAATGGAATGTTATTTGGATGTTGATTATAATGTGTCATTATTATATCAAGTGTTTTTTTTGTTTAGCACCCAAGGTGTCGCAATTGAAATTCGGGGCTAATTCATCATCTATAACCAACCCATTATCTTTCATGCTACTTATAAATTTTATCGCTTTACTTGTGTATTCTTCACCTTGATATTCATCATTCCATGGTGCTTGTCTGTCAATATCTCTCCTTCCCAACATATCTATTTTCATCGCTTGCAAAATTTGACCATGATGAAGCCTACACATGATTTCCCATTCATGTTCTATTGTATTCTGTTGAACATGTTGATTAATTTCATCTTCAAAATTGTTTTTATTTTCAACATCTTCTACTTCAGTCCTCCTTTTGACATACCATGGATTATAATAGAACGAATCCTAGTTTAAACTTATTGAATCAGAATCATGTCTGATATCTCTATCTATATCTCGAAACGACTTGTAAAGAAACAAATCTAACCAACAAAAATCAACCCATTTATGAGATTCCCGCGAAGGGATAGAGGAAAACCTCGGGAACAGTCTCACAATAGCTACAAAACTCTTGAGCTCCCACTTGTTATCCCATTTTCTCCTTGGATTAAATGTCCAAGATCTAGCGGCATCAATAAGAGACACACTTTCCATGGAAAAATGCCTATTCATGTAGCCATCAATGAAATTTTTTTCCTGTTTCTCATGGTCATCTACATCAGGTGTTGTTACTTTTTTGAACACCTCACACACAACATTCAAATTTACAAATACTTTATTGCTTTCTACCAAAGGGAACTTTAACAACATGTGACATGTTTCTTGTGTGCCAATGTCTCTTTCAACAATTGTTTCGGTTAGAAGTCTTATGTATGCTATCACTGCCATTTCATCCAAGTTTTCAATATTTTCCATCCACATCAACATTTGATGATAAGTTTAAGATCTTTTCTCTGCTTTCGCTACATACTTTGCAATGTACTTGACTACGGCATGTTTGGAAAGAACAGGTTGCCAATCTATGTTAGCTCTCCATAATTATAATATGTAGCGATTATGTGTATTTACCCTATCATCATTTATCGTAGGTTCAAAATTTTTATCTCCCGTCTCTGAGTCTTGATATAACTTTGATCCATCGATATTCAATGGCCACAATGCATTATACCTGTAAAATGTAATAATCAATTATTAATTCTTCCACGTATGTGTTTTTTATTTCAATTTAATTATTCAAAATTTTGAACATCTTACCTACAAATTTTTTTCCCCTTTTCTTACATAGGCAGGCACCCTCTCTACACATTGTATGTCATTCTACACTATTGAGAATCTCTTCATAGTCATGTTCCATATCGAATTGTCTTAGTTGTCTTGTATTTCGAAGAGATAGATGTTGCATAAAATTTTGGTAGACCTGTAACATAGACCATACGAATACACAATATATTTTGAGAACGTAAAAATTATATATAAATCATAGAGTTGATGAGAATTGATAAATTACTTGTATGTTTCATTGGTGAGGGTCATCCCAAGGATTCCAGGCATGGACAATAGAATGGAAGTATTTTTCAGCATTTCCACGTTGAAAATCATCATTCCAATTAAGGTTGTCCATATTTGGCACCCCTTCTAACCATATGAATCCATGCACATGTGGCGAACCTCCATGCTGCCATTCATATCTAGACCAATAATCTTTAACTTTCATTCCTTTTTGTAATACCTCCTTTCAGAAAAGTGTATGTTGCAGGTGCATATAATGTTCCACTATATGTGGATATTCGATGATATTTTTCCTTCACTAATTTTTTTCTCCTCGTGGATTATTCAGTGGTGTTCCTGGCATTAATGCATGTAGATTAGGCTAATACATATCAATTGCGCTCAATGTGAAAAAAATAGTAGGTGATCCTCTTTGATGTAACATGTCAACCAATTCACCACGACATTTTTCCCAGTAAGACCTTGTACCCCTCAATGATGTTCCAAACTACCTCAAATGATCAGCCAGATTGGAATGGGGAATGTTCTTCATATGCTCACGTAACTCATTGATGGTGATTGGCATATCTTGGAGGTTTTTCTTCACAAAAACTGCAGATGAATTTTGTGCATGATGTCTCATGATCATGTTCATCATGTAATACCTAAACCGAGGATGTCGGCCAAATTGGTGATCCCTATATCACAATAGATTCTTTACAAATTCATGGAGACGTACTCGTCTTAATCATGGTTCTAGCCAATGACATTTTCCATGAGGAAAGAGAGTAGGGAATGCCATATCAAGTAGTCCTATTGTCACATACTCATTGATAGGAGATGCTCCTATCCCTGTCTAGTCAATGAGTTAACTAGGGTCCACATGAGGGTTATTCACCCACGTATGGATTAATTCCATCTCCCTTGGTGTATTAGGAAGTTTAGATGCCATCGATGTTGTATGACTAATTATATGTACTTCATCTTTCTCCAAGGTCGGACCTACAAACATCAGGGTCGCTTTGTAGTTAGAATCAAACTCCGACCATGAACTGGGTTCAGCTACTCCGACCATCCTTGCTCATTTTCTTTTCAAGGCGGTTGTATGTTCATTCAAATCCCTTGCCTTCTTTTACAAAAGCTTATCTTGACCTATCCTCATTGTTTCAGATGCATAACTGAATTCGCTCTGCCAATTGACTGAAAAGTCCTCACATTTACTTCCATGCTTCCGATACTCTCCTTCAGATCACAATAATCATCGACAACTATTTTAATCTATGAGAGGCACAATCTGCTTTAGGAGCAACACCCTTCGACTATCATGTGCCTCCATTATTGTTGCTGACCATCTCTGGATCATCTGCCTCAAAGTGACATCTTGATTGCCATGTGTCACATACAGGATTGTGTTGACACGAGGCTATTAGCACTCATTCTTAGTCATCTCTCGAGAAAATGCTTGCAAGCCTCATCTACCCTGCACTTTGTAAGAAGAGCTGGATCAAAAATAATGTTGTGATGTCTTGAAATTGATGCAATGACCTTTCTCATTGAAAACCATCTCAGTCCACACAAGTCCTGATCAAGTGTTCAAGAATCAAATTCATTACCCCTGCAAAACACATCAATCATTGTATCATAAGTATAACACATGTCAAGGTGAAGATACCGCTCTGTCAAGCAGCATCGTCCCAGAATCATGTAGGACATTCTTCATATCTCTCTCAAGCATGCCGATTGGAATTCATGAATCACATGTGTTCTCCCGAAAAAAATTTAAGTCTGGAAAACACTTCTTTACTCTTCATCACATTCAAGAATTTGAGAGCACTCCTCTTCCTAAATGGCCGTTGATTTTTGAGTGTGTTGAGGAAAGCATTGTAAGCTGCGGTGTTGGAATGTCAACTCCTATCCGAAACGGGCTATCATCTCTCCCAATGGTCTGCTTAGCTTTCATCTACATTACCTTCCTATCTTGGGCCACCCCTCCAGGAGTACTGCATAAGCATGTCATCCATCAAGGCTTGATCCTTTCCTTGCAACCTATTGAATTAAGTCCTCGGCCTTACTCTGTCTGGCTATACCTGCACGATAATTCACTCAGAGAAACAATTGCGGTGCAAGTTCTTTTCTATCCTAGTCTTTTCAACCATACTTGTCCACTGACCTCAAAAGTAATCTACGGCCCCGTCAATCTTATCTCTTGCATACCACATGAGCTCCCAAACACAGAGGACAAAGGTTACCATGGACAGAATCCCCTCATGCCTTCATGACCTTACATGCAATCCCATTTTGGCATCGAAAAGCCTCCCCTTCCCTGTGTTAATCCAGCCAACAGATTCCACGCATAGGCTGTGAGCTATCGTTATCATTGCCGAGCTTCCTTTGCTCGCTCTCACTTGAAAAACCTGTACATGCCTCCATGCTCGGCCCCGTAGGACAATTTCAGCTAAGCCTCCTCCACGAACTCAGTCGTGACAATAACCTTGAGTCTCTTCCAGTTGCAGCATCGACGCCTATGTATGCTTTGGAGGGTTTTTGGGTAAATGCCTTTAAGCGCAATTTCTTTTTTTCCCCTAGTTATAAAATTCGTCCATATATGCCAAATTAGATAATTATCAAGTTAGTGGTGAATTTGATCCCCATCCTACCATGTTTCCCCCACCATAACCCAACTCACCTCTCTTCTCTTCGCGTTAGGTTTCTGTTTCTTAGAGATACCGTGTACAACATGATTATAAAATGGATGTCTTTTATAGTGGATATTGTGGATCCATTATTTACTCCTTGTTTCTATCACGTTAAGTGCCTTTGGGGATGTCAATATTGAATTTGGTGAGGGATTCTTTCATTCTGACCTAAAACTATACATGGTTATTTATGCTTAAGGTGTTATATAAAACTATTTCTGTGCTTTTATTTTATTTCCGATCAGGTCCAAGTACCAGACTTGTTGAAACAAAGCTATCATATAAAATAATGCAGAGAAATGAGGATGAAACCCTATACTGCTCGGCTTTTAAGGAGAACTAATTAAATATAGATTAGGTCAATGAATTCATAAAATATGTGCTCAAATGGGAAGAAATACAGGACCTGCGTATCACACAAGATCCCTCGTCCAAAATAGACATATTTTTTCTTTACAACCTGGCGTACGTTTTGGAGGATTTCACTTTAGTTTCAAAATGGCTATATGAAGAAGTAACAGTCTGTCATTTCTGCACCTTCTTGTAAGGGGAAATCATGTTGTTTCTTTCCTGGGACCTGGGGAGGCATGGCTGAACTCTTATTGGGTTGTGCATGTGTTTTGGCTACGTGATTTGTCATGGCGTGCCAGCCACGTTTTTTTAGGGATCTACATGCTGAATGAATGGTGGGTCACACACCTTCATGGAAACTCACGTTTGTGGGTTATTACAACATTCCTTTGCTTCGTGGTGTATTTTCTAAGTGCGCAGGAGCTTTTTTTTGCTTTTCCCTGCTAACCACATATAGATCTCTTGGTATGGAGCCTGGTTTGCTTCGATGAGTAAATACTCTTGCAATAGCTACAAGAATATTGTAGAGAAGTTGTTGGTCACGGATGGTTGTCTAGGACGTCTGTTTTGCTGACCTAGGCATAATAATTACAAGTTTTCTCAAAACCCTAGCAGCTCATTAAAGAAAAGACTCGAGTTTGTGGAAAGCCTCGTCCCAAACACTGCGAAATTTTAAAAAAATCAGGTGCTGTGCAAAATGGAAGAGGTAATGCATTATGAGAAATGCGGAGAGGAGAGAGTGATAATGGATGCCATCACGAGGATGCTGGTGTGTGAGTCGTGTGGATTTGTAAATGAAGAAGCTATTTACACGGCAGTTTGGGACTTGACAATAGGAGATGGGATGGGGAATTTTGTCTCAACTACAGACACCGAAGTCTGTGCTACAAGTCGCTGGGTTAACAACAACAGAGCCTACGATTATCACCAAGGAAAAGAAGTGATTGCAATGAATAAATTGGAGGATATCACATCGTTACTGAGATTACCTGTAGAAAGAGTGTGTGAGGTTAAATACATGGTGGAAAAACTTTCACAGGGACGGTGGGGTGCAGGAAGATGGTTTGATATTCTAATTGGTGCTTGTATCTATGTGATTTTTTGACAAAGTCATCTTCCTTTGACAATAATAGAGATTGCGGTAATCATTAACTACGATGTGAGCGAACTGGGGCGCATGTACAATAGAGTTCTTAAGTACTTAGATATCAAATTGCTAGACGTAGATTTGTTCATTTTCTTAGAGCAAGCAATCACTTCCTTCCAACTATTTTCTGATAGTGGTCTTGGAAAAACAAATAAAATGATGAAACATGGACAATTCCCTTTGCAGTGTGCTTTCCAATGGTTTTTGATTACAGGACGCCATCCCCTTCCGGTTTCACCTTAAAAATTGTTATTGTTGTTGCTATATTGGCATTTATTGCTGAGGTCGATGAGGTCAATGTTGGGCTTGAAGACATTTCCAAAGAATTGAATGTTCCAATACACACTTACAAGATACAATACAAAGAGCTTCAGGAATCCTTAGTTCGAGTTGGGTAGAGCTTACCTTGGGGAAAGGATATAACGATAAAAACTGTTATAAGGCATGGATCCTTTCTTTTGCAGATTGTAAGAAGAGGTGTCTAGTGGAGTTCGGGTTTGAGAGGAATGTCGGTGCCTCGCACGCTACAGATGAGGATTCAACTAGAGGGTTGTTGTTGCAAGAATTTGTGGAGTTTGGATCCGTCGTCGAAGCTGGAGGAGCAGGCAAGATAACTCTACACTTTGCTACTGTGCTATTTTTTTTAATATATCGTGAAATCGAACCACCATTTCCTTGTATTGGTTTGTAAGATGGACGTCTTACTAGGAGACCTCTCTTTTCTACTTTTTGCAATTCTTGTTTTTGTTTTTATCGCTATCGGTGTGTTAGTGGAAAACATGCATGTGCTGTCATCTCTAGGTGTTTGACCTTCATCCTTTCATTTACATATATCTTCTTCTCTATGATTGAGTTTTAAGTTATTATGTTGTCCCAGCTAGTATTTTCGTTGTCGTTAAAATAAGTTTACGATAACTACAACGCCTCTCTATCATTTGAGTTTATTTTCTATTCCTTTGTATTTCATTGAAAGTTACTAGAACTATTTCTCAAAACCCCCCTTCGATAATCTTCTTGACATCGGGAAAGACAAGTTGTAGAATTGGAGTGATCACCGCTTGGGCTAACTGGGTTAGAGCTTCGGTATTAAAACTTTTAAAATGAAAAGTTTGTGTGCAATGTGTATCAGATCTCACGTGCTTAGACTCCCGCATTAATTTTCATCTTATTCCTAGGCTTTTAAGACCATTCTCAGGAATTACCTTGACCATCCCTACGCACTTGAACCGTAACTATCCTTTCAAATTTGCTAAGCTCGAGGTTTCTATCGTGTGAATCCAGTACCTCGTTAACACTAGGATAGTTTGGGTCAAATCCCCCTCTCAGAATTATTGTTGATGACATCTCTTTCTATTTCCTAACTTTCTTTCTCTCTCTTTTATTATTTTAATGATATTAATTAATATTGGTCATTTTCCCATGCACGTAATTACCTTAATATTTTTTTATGGAAATTGCCTTAAACACTATTAATCTTCGGGAAAACTCATCTTGCATTTGAAAGTATTATGGTTTCATAACAAAAGGTTTCAATTTGTTAAGGTCACTTAGAAATTTATTTTTGTATCTATGTGTGACGGTTGACTTAAAATATTGCTGTTTAAAAAAAAACGAGGGGGGGGGGGTAATTTATTTTAAATTAACCTAACTTTAGAATTACTGTGGAGGTTCATAAATCCTCAGTGATATAAAATTTGGATGATGTTTGAGATACTCTTGATTGACAGAGTCCCCTTCTTCTCTTGTGTGTTATTACTAGCCTTTAAGGCATTGGCCCTTCTTGAATGATTTGGTAATCTCTTAGAGTTAATGGTCAAGTCTAGTATATCTTGCCTTCACTTCGAAACTTATGTCGTGTCATGTCCGTGTATCTAATTTTAGTGATATGCTCTATGTGACTACAGGAATGAAATTTTATATGCTTGGCCTTTCATGTTAATCTGTGAACATTGTGGTTCCTCTTGGTTACGCTGATCATCTCTTGTCTTCTAGAAATCTTATATTAAAGTCTATGCTTTTGGTATCTTTTTGTAATTTTAAATGGATAGTATGTGTGACAAAATTCAATCTTGTAAATATTTAATTGTTGATGGGAATCTTGTTTCTTATATATTGTTTATTCCTTCTTATAAGGCCCAGAGCCATTCTCGTACAATTGTTAAACTTTCGTTGCTTTTGTTCGTAATTGAAGTACAAGGCCTTTTCTTCTTTGATTGGTATGGTAGAGACTTTATGATAATTTGAGGTGTTGTTGTGTTTAGGGCATTGACCCAATTCTCGTCAATAGAGTGTTTCTTTCATGGTATTGATAGACTTTAGTTATGGTGGCTTTGTGTAGCCTTATCTTGCTCAGTTCTTACGGAATTACTCTTGTATACACAAAATATTTTGTTGCAGATGCTCATGCGGGTAAAAGAGGGATAGACTTGTAAATTTTACATCAACATCTATTGAGAAGTTATTTTACATGAACCCTTTTTTTATTGTTCAACTCTTGATAATGTCCCATGGACAATGTAGAAGAGGATCAATGTCCTAGGATATTGTATTGTGGATTATGTCATCTTAACTTTGAAAACCTTGGATTGTCTATTTATCTTGGAAAATCTAAGAAAATTGGTTTACCTCGTTGTTGAATGACCCTATTGGATTACCAGTATTCTAAGACTTGATGTAACCTTGTTTTGTTCTTGTAAATGAGTGTTGTTAAAATTTACCCTTGAGAATTAAATGTTGAGTTAGATCTTGCTATGATTTAGTAATAATGTGTCATAAGTAAGCTAACATGGGTTGTTTAATACTTATAGAAGTTAATCTGGAAGTTATATTCGAATAACGTAACATAGAGGTTACCAACTTCAGAGCAAGTAATTCTTGAAGTAATCAAACGCAAGACTATCATTGCAAGTAAAATTATATAACATGATAACCCTAGCTCCCCTAGTGAACATTATCCCTTTTATGGTGAAATTTGTAAAAATGATCCTAAGGTGAAATGAATTGTTAATTGTTAAAAGATGATAAGATATAACAAGCTGAAGAAAACAATTTGGAAACCACTCAACCTATTCCCTCGCCTTTTTGGAAGGTAAATTGTTCTCTTTGGTAATACTCATTTAGTGAAGCCTAAGTAATATCTTTGATAATTTTGGTTGAGATCTCTAGCTTCAATTGAATTTTGGCAATAACTAATGAGGTCCTAAAGATGATTTCGACTCAACCTTCTCCCTCTAACCTTTTCTTAATAAACGAATTAAGAAAATAAAGGTCAAAATAGAGAAGACTCAAAGAAAATTTCTCTTTAGAGTAAAAGCAAGGAACTTAGTGTGGTAAGAGGAACTATACGAATAATGTCCAGAGTCCTAGGAAACTTAAGTTAAGGATCAAAAGATGTTTTATTAAAATAAATAACCATCAATAATTTATCATTTTGGCTTGCCCTATCTGTAAGTGTGTCATGTGGTGGTTTCCTATGATTTCTTGTCAAAAAAATTTATCCTGTATTTACTGTGTTGTTAGCGTGTGTGAAATTTTTGGGTCGCTTCATATGGTATCTGAGCGAGGTTCATGCTCTCGAACCGTTGGGACAGATTGTAGTTGTGATGATTCTGCATGATGGTGATGGTGTCTCGTGATGGTGATAAATATTGGAAGAGTAAAGTGTTTTAAGAGTGATGTGATCTATGTTGTAATTGTGATAGTGTGAACGCACATGATGTGTATGTCACTTAGTGCACATTTGTTATCATGTTGATGTGCTGCAGATGGGAGTATTCCCTCTCCTTCATGTGGATTCTATGAAGAATTCACGTGTGAATTACTACTTGTGATGAGAGTATTGACTCTACTTTTCATGGATCCAATGAGGAATCCATGTGTGATGTATCGCCTTGTTTTGTGTGAGTGGAATGATATTGTGAATTGCAGAGTGTTGGAACATTTTGACCTTATGTGATGTGAAGATGTATTGGTGTATTGCATGGAAAAAAAAATTGGTGTAGAGTGAATTGAATCATATTGTGATGTCGTCACCGTGTTGTTATGAGTCATGTGTATCACTGTGTTGTATCACAAAGGGATTATATGTCGTAATGTTAGACATTGTTTTCCTTATATGTTTAATTCATGTAATATGTGATGGTTCATGTCATGATTTAGGGGCATATGGTGAGTATGATCCCTAGAGTGTAGTGTTTGCACTTTGGTTGGAGGATGTGGTAATGTGATGTATCGTAACCCGTGAAGGTAATTATTGTGTTGTACCCTGTATATTTATACCATGCGGAAGACGTTATGGTTGTGTGTGAATTACCATTGTGTTTGTGATGTAGTGATGTGTATGTTGTGGACCTTACACTAAACGACCCTAAGGGGATAAATTTTCAAGAGTGTATGTGTGGAGAGAGGAGGCATGGACTAGGTTTCTATAATCTTGAGCTGAGTACGAGTGAGGAAGTGGAGTCTTATATAGACTGAAAACCCACTTCTATTTGTTTAGTATACTTTGAGCTTGCTCAGTATATTGTGGGTGCGCACCACCTTAGGCTCAACTTATGCAACCTTGTGTCCCCTGCCCTTTCCTATTGGATTGTTCATTGGGTAATCCTACGTGATTTTGACTGTGTTGATCTTTGTGGGAGTATGGAGGAATGGTTCAGGAAGAGATGATGACAGTTACATTATTGGATTTTCTCATACCTCGATACGTGTATATTTTTACGAGCTGAAGCTCGATGTCTGAGTGCCAGCAACTCAATGAGTACCCCTTTGGTGGCATTATGAGGCCACATAGTGATTATACTGTACTATTTTGTCATTACGTATTTTATTCGTAAATTAATCTCTCTTTTAGCTAGAGCCAGTCGTTTTCTTGATTGACATGTTCTTATGTTTTGGGCATTTATTTGATTGTTGTATTAACATTTGGATTTTGTAATAATCGAGGCTAATTAGCCATTTGTTTTCTTGGTTTTAAAAACTTTCTTTTCTTATTTGAAAGTTTTGTAGCCTATCCCAAGGCTTTTGGTTTTGCCACTTGGCATTTGAATGGATTGTTATACTGGTTCTAGTGTTGTAATGTGTTGGGCTAGGGACATGGGATTAACCAGGGAGTGGTTGAACCTATGGACCCACTTTGTTGTATGGGGGTACACCCCAAGGAGTTACAGATAACTAGTGGGTTATTGAACCAGGAGTTATTATGTCACTTGGGTTTAGGGGTGACAGGGCTCTATGTGCCTAGGGCCATAGGGTGACCTGACCTCATTTAAAAGGAGAAAAGAGATGGGTCTCTATGGTTGAGTGACCTGTTATTCTTTATGGCACTTTATGGTTGAGTGACCTGATATTATTGATGGGCCTCAATGGTTGAGTGACCCGAGTTGGTCTTGGCACTATGTTTCCTCCTCTTGGAAGGTACATGAAGATTATCTGGTGATGCTTTGGGGAGGTATATGGAGTTGTATTCTGTTGCTTTTGGAGATATCTAGAGTTTTTTCATGATGCCTTGTGTTGTGTGGAGATTGGTATAGTGAGTTATGTGTACCTGTATGAGTCTTTTTGACACCTTGTTATGTAAGAGGCTTGGCTCTCCTCTTGGTTGGTATGGATTATTGGATATTGTCTTGGCACTATGTTGGTGTAGTCATGGATTTTTGTGAGTCATGTGATATCCGTTGTATATATTTCAATGTGCTGATTTTGTTTGTCAGTCATATGTGTGTAATAGATCTATGTCTAAGATATAATTGTTAGAAACAATGTGCTATGTGGTCTACTTGTTGTCATTCCATGGTTTGGTGAAACCCTTGTGATGTGGTATGGTTGTGAAAGTATGTAAAAGTTTGTTGTGAAAATTTGGTGTTATGTATGACCCCGGTAGGGTGTTGTGACTGTAGTTCAGGATGGAAACCCACAGGAATGAGTAAACTAAAATTCAATAAAAATGAAATTTTAAAGGGCTTGAATTAAGAATAATGTCAATGGAAAGATATTAATGAAATAATGAATAAGAGAGAACTGCCAATCTTCACAGAACCTTAAAAGTAAAAATTTGTACCAAATGTTCCTAACGCCACCTCGTGGCCGTGCTTAGATTGACTGAGTTTTAACCATAGAGTGCACTTTTTTCATTTTCCGTTCTCTGTTAATTATCCTTCCTTTTCCTATGTGCTTTTTCACATCGGGGAAGATGCTTTCTTAAGGGGAGGAGAATGTAATGCCCTATTCTCCAACGAACATGTTGCTAAGCATTTAACGTCGTGGTGCTCCTGTTGATCTCTTGTTGGTTTTGCCCTTGTATGCTTTGTAAATGTTTGGGTAAATGCCTTCAACCACAATTTCTTTTTTTCCCCTGGTTATAAAATTCGTCCATATATGCCAAATTAAATAATTATCAAGTTAGTTGTGAATTTGATTCCCATCCTCCCGCGTTGCTCCCACCATAACCCATCTCATCTCTCTTCTCTTCGTGTCACGTTTCAGTTTCTTAGAGATACCGTGTACAGCATGATTATAAAATGGATGTCTTTTATAGTGGATATTGTGGATCCATTATTTACTCCTTATTTCTATCATGTTAAGTGCCTTTGGAGATGTCAATATTGAATTTGGTGAGGGCTTCTTCCATTCTGACCTAAAACTATACATGGTTATTTACACTTAAGGCATTATATAAAACTATTTATATGCTTTTATTTTATTTCCGATCAGGTCCAAGTACCAGACTTGTTGAAACAAAGCTATCATATAAAATAATGCAGAGAAATGAGGATGAAACCCTATATTGCTCGGCTTTTAAGGAGAAATAATTAAATATAGATTAGGTCAGTGAAGTCATAAAAGATGTGTTTGAATGGGAAGAAATACAGGACCTGCGTATCACACAAGATCCCTCCTCCAAAATAGACATTTTTTTTCTTTACAACATGGCGTACGTTCTGGAGGATTTCACTTCAGTTTCGAAATGGCTGCATGAGGAAGTAAAATTCTGTCATTTTTACACCTTCTTGTAAGGGGAAATCATGTTGTTTCTTGCCTGGGACCTGGGGAGGCATGGCTGAACTCTTATTAGATTGTGCATGCATTTTCACTGCATGATTTTTCATGACGTGCCAGCCACATTTTTTTGGGATCTACATTCTGAATGAATGGTGGTTCGTGTGCATTCATGGAAACTCACGTTTGTGGGTTATTACAACATTCCTTTGCTTCGTGGTGGATTTTCTGAGTGTGCAAGAGCTTTTGGTTGCTTTTCCCTGCTAGTCTTGTGTATCCTTATCTTGCTCAGTTCTTGCGGACTGACTCTTGTATACAAAAAATATTTTGTTGTAGATGCTTATGTGGGTAAAAGAGGGATAGACTTGTAAATTTTGCATCAACATCTGTTTAGAAGTTCTTTTGCATGAACCCTTTTTATATTGTTCAACTCTTGATAATGTCCCATGGAAAATGTATAAGAGGATCAATGTCTTAGGATATTGTATTGTGGATTATGTCATCTTAACTGTGAAAACCTTGGATTGTCTATCTATCTTGGAAAATCTAAGAAAATTGGTTTACCTCGTTGTTGAGTGACCCTATCTGATTACCAGTATTCTAAGAGTTGATGTAACCTTGTTTTTTTCTTGTAAATGGGTGTTGTTAAAATTTACCCTAGAGAATTAAATGTTGAGTTAGATTTTGCTATGATTTAGTAATAATGTGTCATAAGTAAGCTAACATGGGTTGTTTAATACTTATAGAAGTTAATCTGGAAGTTATATTCGAATAAAGTAACGTAGAGGTTACCAACTTGAGAGCAAGTAATTCTTGAAGTAATCAAAAGCGAGACTATCATTACAAGTAAAATTATATAACATGATAACCCTAGCTCCCCTAGTGAACATTATCCCTTTTATGGTGAAATTTGTAAAAACAATCCTGAGGTGAAATGAATTGTTAATTGTTAGAAGATGATAAGATATAAACGGCCAAAGAAAACAATTTGGAAACCACTCAACCTATTCCCTCACATTTTTGGAAGGTAAATTGTTCTCTTTGGTAATACTCATTTAGTGAAGCCAAAGTACGATGTTTGATAATTTTGGTTGAGATCTCTAGCTTCAATTGAATTTTGGCAATAACTAATGAGGTCCTAAAGATGATTTCGACTCAACCTTCTCCCTCTAACATTTTCTTAATAAAAAAATTAAGAAAATAAAGGTCAAAATAGAGAAAACTCAAAGCAAATTTCTCTTCAGAGTAAAAGCAAGGAACTTAGCGTGGTAAGAGGAATTATACGAATAATATCCAGAGTCCTAGGAAACTTAAGTTAAGGATCGAAAAATGTTTTATTAAAATAAATAACCATCAATAATTTCTCATTGTGGCTTGCCCTATCTGTAAGTGTGTCATGTGGTGGTTTCCTATGATGTCTTGTCAAAAAAAAATTTATCCTGTATTTACTGTGTTGTTAGTGTTTGTGAAATTTTTGGGTCGCTTCAATTTTGCATCTATCATTTCTTGTTGTCTCCTTCTGTGATATTGTCTTTGATATACTCATCGATATGCTCTTCTTTCATCTTCATTTTCATAATTTAATCGTGGTCAAGCCACACCTATAAATTATTTTCAACAATTTTTTTAGTTATTTATATAACTAAAAAATCCACGTACATGTAATAGAAATCAATCACATATTATCCAAGTTGTAACAATTAGCAACGCTAGTCAAAGAATGATATGAATTTAAGAGAATAGGAGATTAGAAAAAGCGTTTTCATTTCCATATCTATGACCTTTTGTTTGATTTATAATAGTTTTTTCAGCAACACACTCAAAACACTATGCAATTTATAAAATCTTGTATATAAATAATGCAAGTAAATCCTCACATTTCCGTCTTTCTTCCTCAAGAAACCGATCTGTACCAATTTGTCCTTGTATCCTTTTTCTTAATACATGTAAGTCATTTTGAGACGATTGTGCATGAATTGTCATCATGTTATTTGAAAGTTGTCATCTCTCTACATCTATTTCTCCATTTGTCAATTCAACCCTTCATTCTGCAAATGCTCTTCTATCATTATCATTTTAATGTTTCCTTTGTTCCTCTCGTTGCGCATCTATCATTTCTTGTTATTTTCTTCTACGATATTGTCTTTGATATTCTCTTTAATATTCTTTTATTTCCTCTTCATTTTCAAAATCTAATCTTGGTGGAGCCATGCCTATAAAGTACTTTCAAAAAATCACCTAATTATTTATATTATTTAAAATTCCATGTGCATGTAATAGGAAATAATCATATGGTATAGAGAAGCTAAAAATTATGAAGGATGCTCAAAATATGATATGAACTAAAGCAACATAAACTGTCACATTTAAAAATAACAAACAATACCTCAATTTTCTATTAACACAAGAATTCTTCATTGACGTCATTGTATAAATCGTTATTATCTAGGAGAGTTGTGAGAATTCAACAATGTTCCTCTCATAAATAACACAATATCAAAGAGAAAAATATAAAATAAATAATTCTCAATTGTGTATTCAAAAATCAACTATATCCATGTCCTTTAATGAAATAAACACACACCACCTTGTAAAAAAACACAACATACGAAAAATAACATGTCATCCACTCACGAAAATGAAAAACATTATGAAGGAACCATAATTCCTGAGAATTTATATTAAAACATTTTTCCAAGCATACACAAAATATGATTTCATGGTTTCGCTATAGAAATATAAAATATTTATATTTGACATTTCTTATAGAAAAACTGCATTGTCAAAGGATAACATAGGATGACACCCAAATTAGAACATGCTAAGAGAGCATAATAGGAAACATCCCATTTGCAAATCCTTGCTCCCAGTATCGAAAAAGGCGTGTGCAACGATAAATTCCGAGTTGGAAAAATATCCACAAATGTTCCCTAATGAAAATAATCTAAGGATATATATATGCATACAAAAAATTCTCATAAACATCACATTCTCTTTTTTTCAAAAAGTTTATATTAGTCAATGTCTTAAAATTATAAATGTACAAATATTCAATTTTTAAATACACAATGCACACTAAGATGTTAAAAATTGTATATATAATAAAAGCAAAATCTTAATGATTGAAGTATTTAAAAATTATCTATATAACAAAAGCAAAATCTTAATAATTGAAATATTTGACAAGTTTCTATAATTTTTAAATGATATTGCTAATACATCTCTAATTGTAATGTTTATAATTGTCTTTTTAAAAGAAAAGTTCATAGAGAGAAGTTACTACTATTATAAATTACATATCACTTTGAATAATAACTATTTAAAAAATTTATTTAAATACATTGTTAAAATAAAAATAAATAGTTTTACATGGGTTTATTAAAAATACAAACATTATTAAAGTAATAATTACCATCTACACATAGAAATGTTTATTAAAATGAAACAGAAAGAATAAGATCTTAATATCAAGTTATTGACCCTGTCACAATTTCCAATCCGGGTTTGTTTGTAAGGAACAAATTAAATTATTATAATGTGTGGGGAACTTATGTAATTGTTGTTAATAACTTATTTATTACTTAAAATTATTTACCTAATAATATATTGCATATTTAAACTTATTTATTTATTTAAACATTAGAGTTTTTAAATTAACACATCAAAAGTATGTTTTTCTTATTTAAACAATTTATTTACATTAACTTTTAAATATAATTCACTTCCCCACACCCTCTTCACTTTAAGTTATGTAATTTCCCCAAGAGTTAAATTAAATTAGAAAATTACTAAAGTGTTTAAAAAAATATCTTGTTTACTTCCCCACACTCAAAATATAAAAAATTAAATTATTTACTTCCCCACACCCTCTTTACTTTAATTTTAAATTGAATTAGTAATTACTAAAGTTAAATTAAATAACTAAAGTTGCTAAAAAATTAAATCACCAAAGTGTTTTTTACCTTTAAATTATAAAATTAATTTACTAAAATATTTTTTACCTTTAAATTACTTACTTCCCCACACCCAAGAATTTAACAAATTAAATTAGTAAAGTGTTTTGTAACTTCCCCACACGAATTTTACAAATTAAAATTAAATATCACGGACACAATTTCATGGGCACGACATCAGACTCCTTCACTCAATATATATATATATATATATATATTTGTTTTATATTTTTCTCTTTGATATTGTGTTATTTATGAGAGGAACATTGTTGAATTGTCACAACTCTCTTGGATAATAACGATTTATACAATGACGTCGATGAAGAATTGTTTGTTATTTTTAAATGTGATAGTTTGTGCCACTTTAGTTCATATCATATTTTGAGCATCCTTCATAATTTTTAGATTCTTCATACCATATAATTATTTCCTATTACATGCACATGGAGTTTTAAATAATATAAATAATTAGGTGATTTTTTGAAAATACTTTATAGGCATCGCTCCACCAAGATTAAATTTTGAAAATGAAGAGGAAATAAAAGAATATTAAAGAGAATATTAAAGAGAATATAAAAGACAATATCACAGAAGAAGATAGCAAGAAATGATAGATGTGCAATGACACGAACAAAGGAAACATGGAAATGATAATGATAGAAGAGCATTTGTAGAATGAAGGGTTGAATTGACAAATGAAGAAATAGATGTAGAGAGACGATAACATGCAAATAACATCATGACAATTCATGCACAATCGTCTCAAAATGACTCACATGTATCAAGAATAAGGATACAACGACAGATTCGTACAGATCAGTTTCCTGACGAGGAAAGGTGAAAATGTGAGGATTTAATTGCATTATTTATATAAAAGATTTTTTAAATTGCATAGTTTTTTGAGTGTGTTGTTGAAAAAACTATTATAAATCAAACAAAAATTCATAGATATGGAAATGAAAACACTTTTTCTAATCTCTTATTCTCTTAAATTCATATCATGCTTTGACTAGCCTGGTTAATTGTTACAACTTGGATAATATATGATTGATTTCTATTACATGTACGTGGATTTTTTAGTTATATAAATAACTACAAATATTTTTGAAAATAATTTATAGGTGTGGCTTGAGCACGATTAAATTTTGAAAACGAAGATGAAAGAAGAGAATATCGAAGACTATATCAAAGACAATATCACAGAAGGAGACAACAAGAAATGATAGATGCACAACAAGAGGAACAAAGGAAACTTCGAAATGATAACGATAGAAAAAGGTTTGCAGAATGGAGGGTTGAATTAAAAAATGAAGAATTAGATGTAGAAAGATGACAACATGTAAATAACATGACAATAATTCGTGAATGATCATCTTAAGATGACTCACATGTATCAAGAGAAAGGTTACAACACAGATTCATTTAGGTCAGTTGCAAGAGGAGGAAAAACTACATAGACAAGAACTTCACCGTGAAGCATCTAAGAGGAATTATCGTAGAATGGGTGGTAATGTTGAAGTTAATTCTGGGGTAGGAAATTCAACATCGATGTATCACGTGCTTGAAACACTTGAAAACTTGGCCCAAGATATAATGAATATAGATGTTGTAAATAATTTAGAGAATGATAGTGTGTAACAGGAGATGACATTACAAAAAATATGAACACCGAGAAGAAGAAGAATACAAAATAATGATTTACAAGAGGAGTCAATAATCGGACCTAGAAGAAGAAGAAGAATGCAAGAATTACATATCGCGAGAGAACACAAGATGACATCCAAATTAGGACGTGCTAGGAGAGCATAATAGGAAACATCCCATTTGCAACGCCTAGCTCTCAGTATCGAAAAAGGCATGTGAAACGATAAATTCTGAGTTCGACAAATATCCACAAATGTTTCCTAATGAAAATAATGTAAGGATATATATATGCATACAAAAAATTCTCATAAACATCACATTCTTTTTTTTTTCAAAAATTTTATATTATTCAATGTCTTAAAATTATAAATGTACAAATATTAAATTTTTAAATACACAATGCACACTAAGATGTTACAAATTGTTTATATAATAAAAGCAAAATCTTAATAATTGAAATATTTTACAAGTTTCTATAATTTTTGGATGATATTGCTAATACATCTCTAATTGTAATGTTTCTAATTGTCTTTTTAAAAGAAAAGTTTATAGAGAGAAGTTAGTACTATTATAAATTACATATCACTTTGTATAATAACTATTTTAAAAAATTCTTTAAGTAAATTGTTAAATTAAAAATAAATAATTTTACATGGGTTTATTAAAAATACAAACATTATCAAAGTAATAATTACCATCTACACATAGAAATGTTTACTAAAATGAAACAAAAAGAATAAGATCTTACTATCAAGTTATTGAACCTGTCACAATTTCTAATCTGGGTTTGTTTGTAAGGAACAAATTAATATATTATAATGTGTGGCGAAGTTATGTAATTGTTTTTAATAACTTATTTATTACTTAAAATTATTTACCTAATAATATTTTGCATATTAAACTTATTTATTTATTTAAACATTAGAGTTTTTAAATTAACACATTAAAAGTATTTTTTACTTGTTTAACTTTAATTTTTAAATATAATTCACTTCCCCACAGGCGATAATTTAAAAAATGAATTTACTAAAATATTTTTTCTAAAATTATTTAACCTTTAAATTATTTACTTCCCCATACCCTCTTCACTTTAATTTATGTAATTTCCCCAAGAATTAAATTAAATTACTAAATTTAAATTAAATTAGTAAATTACTGAAGTGTTTAAAAAATTATTTTATTTACTTCCCCACACTTGGAATATAACAAATTAAATTATTTACTTCCCCACACCCTCTTTACTTTAATTTTAAATTGAATTACTAATTACTAAAAATAAAATAAATTACTAAAGTTGCTAAAAAATTAAATTACCAAAGTGTTTTTTACCTTTAAATTAAAAACTTAATTTAGTAAAATGTTTCTTACCTTCGAATTACTTACTTCCCCACACCCGAGAATTTAACATATTAAATTATTTACTTCCCCACACCGAGAATTTAACAAATTAAATTAGTAAAGTGTTTTGTATCTTCCCCACATGAATTTTACAAACTAAAGTACATAATTTCATGGGCACGACATCAGACTCCTCCATTCAATATATATAAACTTGTTTTATATTTTTCTCTTTGATATTGTGTTATTTATGAGAGGAACATTGTTGAATTGTCACAACTCTCCTGGATAATAATGATTTATACAATGACGTCAATGAAGAATTGCTGTGCTAATAGAAAATTGAGGTATTGTTTGTTATTTTTAAATGTGATAGTTTTTGTCTCTTTAGTTCATATCATATTTTTAGCATCCTTCATAATTTTTAGATTCTCTATACCATATGATTCTTTCCTATTACATGCACATGGATTTTTAAATAATATACATAATTAGGTGATTTTTTGAAAATATTTTATAGGCATGGCTTGACCAAGATTAAATTTTGAAAATGAAGAGGAAATAAAAGAATATTAAAGAGAATATAAAAGACAATATCGTAGAAGAAGATAACAAGAAATGACAAATGCGCAACGAGAGGAACAAAGGAAACATCGAAATGATAATGATAGAAGACCATTTGCAGAATGAAGGGTTGAATTGACAAATGAAGAAATAAATGTAGAGAGATGACAACATGCAAATAACATGATGCCAATTCGTGCACAATCATCTCAAAATGACTCACATGCATCAAGAATAAGGATACAAGGAAAGATTCGTACAGATCGGTTTCTTGAGGAAGAAAGACAAAAATGTGAGGATTTACTTGCATTATTTTTATAAAAGATTTTATAAATTGCATAGTGTTTTGAGTGTGTTGCTAAAAACACTATTATAAATCAAACAAAATGTCATAGATATGGAAATGAAAATGCTTTTTCTTATCTCCTATTCTCTTAAATTCATATCATGCTTTGACTAGCCTGGTTAATTGTTACAACTTGGATAATATATGATTGATTTCTATTACATGTACATGCATTTTTTAGCTATATAAATAACTACAAAATTTTTGAAAATAATTTATAGGTGTGGCTTGACCACAATTAAATTTTGAAAATGAAGATGAAAGAAAAGCATATCGAAGATTATATCGAAGACAATATCACAGAAGGAGACAACAAGAAATGATAGATGCACAACCATAGGAACAAAGGAAATTTCGAAATGATAATGATAGAACAAGGTTCGTAGAATGGAGGGTTGAATTAAAAATTGAAGAATTAGATGCAGAAAGATGACAACATGTAAATAACATGACAATAATTCGTGAACGATCGTCTTAAGATGACTCACATGTATCAAGAGAAAGGGTACAACATAGATTCATTCAGGTTAGTTGCAAGAGGAGGAATGTAACGCCGCAAAAAAAAAAAATGCTACGCTCACGACGATGACGACGAGGATGAACAAGCACCTTCTTGTTCGAACATTTAATCTAAACAATACGACTAAATTTTTTTTTTATATATATTTTAATATATATTTGTAGAGATATGTTACAAGGATAAACACATATATTGTTATTTTTGTTGAATTTTAGAAATCTTTTAATATATGTTCCTAGATATCTCTTTGAAAGGTCAATTACTTTTAACTTAAGTGATATTAATTGGAATTAAGAAATGTTTCAATCTTGCTCACTATTGTTCGTATATATACCTATGAGTTATACAAAATACTTTAAATAGAGAATTAATAGAGTATTAGTAAGTCTTTTTACATTATTCTTTTATTTTATTTTAAAGGAGTTAAAATTTAAGAGGACAAACAATAAGTGAGGAATAAAGTTTAAATTTAAAATAATACAAGATAACCAATCAAAACAAACATTCACGAAAAACTGTAACAACAAATAAATTATGTGACCCTCGACTACCTAACTGAACAACTCGGCATGTGGTGTGATTGCCAGAAAGAGGAGCAAGCGTGGTCAAAGCCACTATGAGTAGGCTCATTAAGAAGATTAGGTTGGAAAATTATGTTTGGTGAGGGGTGGGAGGCTCAACGAGCACTTGCCATAACATTTAAACCCCATTCCTTATGTGGAGTTAATGAGGCGCTTTAACGATGACGCTACCACTAGGACAGGCGTGTTAACCAACCTCTGGGCCGCATCAACAATTATTCTCTTAGATTTGCAGATATCTGGCTTTGCACACAGTCGGCTCACTGTTTTATAATTTCCTGGGCTCATGGAAACTGGAAAAGCTGTGCAGAATGAACTTCGGTGCGTGAGGAGGTGAGTTACCTCCACTTTCATTAGGTACTGCAAGGTGTGAGCAGGGCGGAATCCAAATTCAAGTGCCTGTAGCTTAGTGGGGAGAACCGGTAGTGAGGGCATATAACTAGCTGTCTGTCCAACTATGCTACTATCTATTCAGCATCGAACACATTCACAACTCGGGTTCTGCCCAAGATATTTTTATCAAATCGATTGAGGGACAGTGAGAGAGTTCCAAGAGACCTAATGAAATGCACACCTCATACGTAGAAGGTAAAAAGGTAGTTTTTAAACATATCTAGCAATGTGCTACTGGTAGAAGTATGAGGTCGCAGAATCCTGTTGTGATAAGGTTGTGAGGAAATATGGTATGCAAAGTAAACAAAAAATCAAGAATAGCATAGGTGGCCAACATGATGAGAGGAATACAATTCTTCTTATAGTCTATAGAGACCACCCAAGGAGATGTGTTGATGTGTTTCATATGAAAGCAATGGTCAGGAAGTGAGAGCGTTACCAGATACCTAGTGAAAGTTATTACACCGATCCTTTATTGAGATCTTTCCTGTCTTACGCGGTGGCTCGTGGGGAGAGGCTCACAGAGGTGGATCTGTTTCATATCAGAATATTCATGAAGTAGTTGGCTTTGCAAATTAATAAGCATTTCTGCGTGTATTTTTAGTACAGACTGCCTTGCATTTTAGGACAATCTTGTGACATGGTGGCTTTACAGAGACATATCCTTATTTTAATTGTTTTATATGTTATTAATGAATGATTTTATATATAATTTAGCATAGTTTGTTTGACAAATACATGATCATTCCTAAACCTTGGGGAGTACCGTAAACACTGATGCATACACAGGTTCCTTAGCTTATATGTAATTAATATTATGTCTTGACTGGAGTTTATAATAATATTCTTTGTTAATATAACGGGAATACTAATAGTATATTGTTATAAATGGAATTTAATAATAGTAAATCCATTAGTTTTTAATGACACTTAAATATGAATAATGTTTGGAATATTAGTTTTCTTATTACCAAAATGTGGGTAAAGAACTAAATAAGCTTGGAACCTTTACATTAAAATCTCCTTCTACATATTTTAATAAGCCTTGTACGGGAATTCAAGAAGGGTTGATTTCATTTCCTTTTTACGATTGCTAAAAAATTACAATGGATTCTTATATGAAGAAAAACATAATTGAGTTAGAGCTTAAATGATTTCATTGGCATATTAAAAGCCATTTAAAAACTTAAGTCTTTCCATCAACTATACAAGAAGAGGTAATGCACTATTTTTCCAACCTTTCCAATACATCACTTTCAAGTAACAAAACAAAAATTTAATATATTTTCTTTTGTAATTTCTTTCCAACATTTCACAAAAGAGTTCAACAACATTTCCAATAAGTTTTAGAGTAAGAATTACTAACATTTCAATACAACTTTCCTTAAAATTCTTGTTACAACATTTCCTACATCATGTGGAAACAAACTTACAATAATGGAAGTTAAAATACAAAACAATATCACTTTGTTTTTTCCTCCACTCAAGGTGGGTAAAGTAAATGGTGGTTTCACATTGTCATCAACAAGATTCCATTGCCCCAAATATCAACCAGGTCGCTCCTCCATAGTTTGCTTGATTCACAACAAAATAAGGGGAGAGGCAACGCTCTCCTCCCAACCAAATACCCAATGGAGAAGAGAATCCATCCTCTCCATTAGCCCCCGAGCCCCAACCACATCAAAATCGGAGAAAATCCAACTCATGGCAACTAAAAGCTTCCAGATAACTAAACATAACATTTCACATGCATTCCATAATCCTTCAAAGACAAGATCAACAACACAAGAGAGAAAACAATCACAACAACAAGTCACAAGGCTTATCAAGAAAGCCATAAGAGTAAGACATATGGGGAGGTCACTTATGCCTTCCAATGCGAATGGGTGCCACCTAAAAGCCTCCAATGCAAAACACAATACCCCTAACAACTCTTATTCCTCCCTCAAGTACCCCTTATCCCTCCATTCACTCTTATGCCTCCCTCAACTCTTATGGCTCCCTCAAAGTAAAACAAGAAGAAAATGCAAGCATTTCTCTTACAAGGTGGGCACCCAACCCAAACTCCCTCCTCAATAACATGATCTCTTATGCCTCCCTCAATTAAGCTCCCCATAGTCTCCTCCCACTCCCAACTGAGGCATTCTACCCATTCCCAACAAGCATTGCAACAACAAAATTCAACACAACATATGTACTCATTCATATAATAAAAAGAACAAAACATAATACACAAGGGTGAAGCTCCTACCTTTCCATGGTAGATCTTCTTCCAAGTATGAAGTCTCAAATCCCTCCAAAGATCAAGCAAGCATCCACAAGCTCCACAAAATTCCCACAAGTATCAATAAGCTCCAAAATACACAAACTCTTTCCAAATCCTTTCCTCTCCAAAATACACAAGACTAAAAAATGAAACTTCCAACCCCCAAAACAAACAAGAGGATCAAATAAATAGAAAAAAGAGAGGGAGGGATGATGTGGCTCCAAGTAGGATGCCAGCTCCTTTTCCCTCCACTCCACATCATTTGGTCAACAACAAATTGCAATGCACCATTAATAAGTGGCTGAAACAAAAGCAAGCACCTTACACACTCCAACTAAGCCCACTTCCTCAAAGGACAAAATTAAATTTTGAAAGAAAGTGCAATTAATATTTTACCCTTTTATCCCCCCAAAACACCTAAAATACCCTAAATTTGGCCTTCCAACCCATAGGTAGGGTTGGCATGGGGTTTTAAGAGCTGTGGGACAAGTTTGACTTGTCCCACAAGCTTTGAAATTTGGCTTCCAAGGCTATATTCGAGTTTCCCATGTGGGGTAGAGTGTGCTACACTCAAAATCAAACACACATCAATCCACACAAAAATCCCAAGTAAATCAAATCCTAATAAATGAACTCTCTTAGGTCACATCTTTTAATTAGTTTAGGAAAATTGCAAATTAACTTAATCAACCCACTACAACCCATGGCTAACAAAGGGGGTAAACTCTAATCCAAAGAAAATGAATAATAGCATAAGTAAAATTTCACTTACTAAGAGCAACACATACCAACATAAAACAAAAAGGGAAAAATTAAAACAAAGCAACACATGATCCCTAGGTCACAATTTTCCCTTTACCAGAATTCTAACACACACACAATTACTTGTTGCCATGGTGACCTTAGCTGGATTCTTCTCGAATCCCGATGTGGTTGGTCTCCACTCACCAATTTTGTTGTGAATATAATATACCTGTAGAACAGAGAATACCTCCTTCGGCCTGTTGGCCGCATTAAAACATTCATGCCAAATATACAATATAATCTAAAATAAACGACACATGGTTTACTATCATCTATGCAAGTATGATATCACTAACACTTTCTAGCACATTTCATTTTTATCAAAACGATCATCACATTAGTCCAATTATCAAGTTCTACTCAATATTATTAAACATATCACATGTCATAATTAAAGATAAATATCCCTATCAAAAGTATACAAATATTGTCATCAAATGTCCACCAGTAAACCATATGCATCATATACAGGTCAAATCACTAACAGTACAATGTCTATAATATCTACTAGCATGCTAAATCAAGAAGCCATAATAAATCCATAGTGAAGTAATCAGTCTCGAAAATAACAAAACAAAATGAGGTCGAAGGGAAGTGGGCACTACATCCCCCTCCCCTTAGACTCGACTTCCTCCTGGAAGTCACTGGAAAAGGTGTCGAAACTGTCCTCATAACAAAGTAGCATCCTCCCAAGTAGCTGCAGTCTCATCTTACCTATCCCATTGGACCCGAACCTGATCAATCTCTCTGCCACGAAGGCCCAGGGTCCTGCGCTATATAATGCGTATGGGCTCCACCATCACCTGCCCCTGATCCTGTACCTGCAATGCAGTCCAATCTAGCACATGAGAAGGATCAGAAATATATCTCCTAAGCATAGAAACGTGAAACACATCATGGACGCGAGATAAGCTAGGTGGCAATGCTAGGCGATAGGCCAAGGGATCGAGGCGTTCCAAGATCTCAAAGGGACCCACAAACCTAGGAGCAAGCTTAGAACCTTTTCCGTAACGGATAGGGCTCTTATGTGGTCTTACACGAAGAAACACCTTCGTGCCCACCTCAAAGCTACGATCTATCCTATGCTGTTCTACATACTTCTTCTATCTATCCTGCGCCTCCTGTAATCTCTATCTGATCAAGGTAACCTGCTGCTCCATGTCCTGTAATAAAGCTGGCCCAAGGGAAACCCTGTCCTCAATCCTATTCCAACTAAGAGGTATCCTGAACTCTCTACCATATAATTCCTGAAAAGGAGCCATGCCTATAGAACTCTGGACACTATTATTGTAGGAAAACTCCACCAAATACAGATACTCCTCCCATCTCGACTGATGATCCATTATGTACATCCTGAGCATATCCTCCAAAATCTAATTCACCCTCTCTGTTTGTCCATCTGTCTCAGGGTGATAAGTTGTGCTGAAATTAATCCTCATCCCGAGGGCATATTGCATGGTGGTCCAGAAATGGGAGGTGTACAAAGGGTCCTGGTCGCAAATGATCTTCCATGGAATCCCATGTAATCTGACAATCTCATCAAGGTATACTCGTGCCACAGCACTTGCTGTATAGGTGGTCTTCACTGGAGAAAAGTGAGCTACCTTCGTCAATTTATCCACCATGACCATGATGGCGTCGTGATGGTATCTCGACGTAGGTAATCCAATGATGAAATCCATGGAAATGGTGTCCCACTTCCACTCCGATATGGCGTGAGGATAGAGAAGGCCAACGGGATGTTGATGCTCGGCCTTCACTCTCTGGCACTCTAAACAACATGACACAAATGAAGCCACATCTCTCCGAAGTCCTCTCCAAAAATACAACTGTCTCAAGGTGGCGTGCATCTTCTTCACCCCGGGATGGGCTGAATAAGGTGCATGATGAGCCTCTGTCAAAATTTCATGTCTCAAGCCTCCATCTCTAGGAACATATATCTGACCTCTGTGTTTGAGAAGACCATCTGACTCTAATGAAAATCCATCAAATCTCCCCTCAAGGGGTCTCTGAGACTCAATCTCTGCTCTGGCTGCAAGGTAGAAACTATCATGAGGAAGCTACCGCAAGATCCTACTCCGCAAATCTGTGCCCACTGAGGTGGCCATAGCCACATGTCTCCGCCTACTCAAGGCATCTGCAACCACATTCTCCTTCCCTTTCACATGCTCTATCTTCATGTCATACTCACAGAGTAACTCCATCCAACACCGCTGACGAGCGTTGAGATTGGGCTGCGTGAAGAGGTGGCGAAGACTCAAGTGATCAGTCCTAAGTGTAAATCTCTGGCCAAGAAGAAAATGTCTCCACCGCACTAAGGCATGTACTACTGCTGCAAGTTCAAGGTCATGGTCTGGATAATTGAGCTCATAATCTTTGAGTTTGTGAGACTCATAGGTAACTACTCTAGCCTCCTGCATTAGCACTCCTCCAAGTCCTGCCAAGGAGGCGTCTGTGCAAACGTAGAACTCTCCCTGAGGATCTGGCACTGAAAGAATAGGTGCTCTTGTGAGGCATTCCTTCAGTGTACTAAAGGCCTACTCACATCTATCTAACCATAAAAATTTCTTTCCTTTCCACTGAAGAGAAGTGATAGGGTGCGCAATCCGAGAAAAATCCTGAACAAACCTCCTGTAATATCCTGCTAGGCCCATGAAGCTATGCACCTCGATCACACTAGTGGGCGCTGGCCAGTGCATGATGGCTCGAATCTTGGAAGGATCGACTGCGATACCTTCCCCAGAAATGATGTGGCCCAAATACTGCACCTTAGGCTGAAAGAACGCACACTTCTCCAAGTTCCCGTAAAGGCGTTGTTCACGAAGACACTGAAGAACCTGGCGAAGGTGCTCCTCGTGCTCCTCACCTGTGCGTGAGTAAATCAAAATGTCATCAAGGAAGATGAGCATGAAGCGATCAAGGAAGGTCCTGAATACCCCATTCATCAAACTCATAAACACTGCAGGGGCATTCGTTAAACCGAAAGGTACCACTGTGACCATATCTCATACGGAAAGCTATCTTGTGAATATATGTCTCCGTAATTCTGAGCTGATGGTATCCTGACTTAAGATCTATCTTAGAGAAAACTGTAGCCCCCTTCATCTGATCAAATAAATCATCAATGCGTGGAAGGGGGTAACGATTCTTGATCATTACTTTATTCAGCTGACGGTAGTCAATACACAACTGAAGAGATCCATCCTTCTTCTTCACAAAGATCACTAGTGTACCCCAAGGGGATACACTAGGATAGATTAGGCCTTTCTCCAGAAGGTCCTCAAGCTACAACTTTAGCTCACATAACTCAGGAGTAGTCATCTGATAAGGTACTCGTGAGATAGGCTCTGCGCTCGGAACTAGATCTATATGGAAGTCAATCTCACGTGGGGGAGGTAATCCCAGTAGCTCCCCTGGGAACACATCAGAAAACTCTGATAAGATGGGATGGTCATCGAGGGAAGGCCCTCTGGACTCATCCTCTGATCTGTCACTGACCGTAATAGCAAATAACTGACAACCCCGTCGCACACACCGCTTAAGCTGCATAGCAGAGATGGTGCGAATGGATACGGCCCTCCTAACTCCTGATATCATTGACTCTACTCCAAGATCATCTATGCAAACAATAGTATTATGGTAACAATCCACTCTAGCTCTGTGAACGAACAACCAATCCATGCCTAAAATGATGCCATAAGATCCTAATGGAAGGATCCAAAGATCAGAAGTAGTGGTGAAGGGTCCCAAATCCAGTACACACTCCTTAACTAAGGAGTCTACAGAAATATTGGCTCCAGAAGCCATCTCAACATCCCAAGTATGGCCCTGCCTAACTACCACCAGCCTACAATTCTCTACTAAGGATGGTGCAATAAAAGAATCAGAAGAACCAGAATCAAATAATATAGAGGTGGAAATACCACCAATACTGCCTGTCGTCTCAATCACAGTACTCTAATGCTTAGCTTGGCGGTTCTTAACCACTGCATAGATCCGATGACTCCGTGCCATATCTCCAATAGTAGGCTCTGAGCCCTGTGTCTTACTCTTGTTAGGGTTCTATGGGCAATCTCTCCAATGATGTCCAACAACACCACAACCATAACAACTGTCTGGTCCTCTCCAGTGGGAAGCAGCTCCAGTTGGTACTCTAGATGACTGAGTTATAGATCCTGATGATCCAGCTATGGCTGCTGAGGTGTCTGCTGACGAGCTCCTACTGAATGAGCTCACGGTGCACCCTGTGTCTTGATGGGACCCCTAGGAGGAGGTCCCATACTACGTCCTCTCTGTGCATCAAATCTCTGAGGAGGTTGGTAAGGTGGACGGTTCTGTTGTTGCTGCTGTTGCGGTGGCCTGAATGAAGCTTGCCCTGAACTCTGTCCACCCCGTGGAGGAGGAAATGACCCCTTCGACCTACTATCCTGCATCTACTGGATATGGCTCCGAACTCTGTCTCTAGCCTGCTGCGTCTTTCCCTGTGTCTCCTCTTCAATATAGGTCTTCTCCATGGCCTCTGTTAATGTCTGTGGGCAGTGAATGTGCATTGCGCCACCTAAATCCAGATTCAGGCCCTGGATGAACCTGTGAATCCGTACCTGCTCATCCTGCATATAGTCGACATACTGGATTAGGTCCAGAAATCAACTCTCATACTCAGCTACTGTCATCGATGCCTGACGGAGGTCATGAAACTCGTCTATCCGCTGCTGAATAAATCTCTTGGGTAAATACCTGCTCCTGAAATGCTCCTCAAACAGCTCGCAGGTAATCGTCTCTGAGTCAACATGGAGCTTCTGCTCCTCGGTCCTCCACCAGACTCCTACTCCATCCTTCAAAAGATGGATTGCAACACAAGCTTTCATGTTGCTAGTACAAGGGCAGAGCTTGAAGCATCCGCTTAAGCTCAACAACCAGGCCTCTTCCTGAAAACCACCTGTATCACCTGAATAGTGAGATGGTCGTAGCTTCAGGATCTCCCTGATGTGGTCTGCAGCTGACGTATGTCGAATCCTAGGTCTATCTGAATGCTCCTCCCTCTGTCTAGGGCTCTGAGACCTATCCTTATGTCCTGAGATCCTGTCCCCATGTCCTCTCTATGGAAAATTTTCCCTGGCTGACTCCGCATGGAAGTTTTCTACTTTGTGCTCCTCGCTGTGTCGAGGGGATGCCTGGGCATCTACTGATGGCTCCAAACTATGTCTTGCAAGTCGTCCTCCTAAGGGATCTCCACTTATAGCGGCATTGACATCCTGGAGTGTCTGCAAGATCTGAGGTAGGATGGCTGCTACGGCCTGCTCTGGCGGTGGTATATCTAGGTCAATATGAAGAGACCCCTCGCCCAATCCGCGCCTCTTGCAAAGATCAAGGTGAGAGTTAGTTCATTGTTCTAGGTCTTGTGTCAGTTTTCTAAATTTGTTGCTTTCCTATAATTGTCAATAGTGTGGTTTTATATTTTAAAAAGAATCAGCTCTGCACTAAGTTACATGTTCTTGTTTCGTGTCTTCTGCGTGTGCCCAAGGGTCCAATCTTCAAACCCCTGGCTCTGATACCAAAAATGTAACACTGCAAAAAAAAAATGATGCTACGCTCACGAAGATGACGACGAGGATGAACAAGCACCTGCTTGTTCAAACATTTAATCCAAACAATACGACTAAATTTATTTTTTTATATATTTTAATATATATTTGTAGAGATATGTTACAAGGATAAACACATATATTGCTATTTTTGTTGACTTTTAGAAATATTTTAATATATGTTCCTAGATATCTCTTTGAAAGGTGAATTACTTTTAATTTAAGTGACATTAATTGGAATTAAGAAATGTTTCAATCTTGCTCATTATTGTTCGTATATATACCTCTGAGTTATACAAAATACTTTAAAAAGAGAATTAATAGAGTATTAGTAAGTCTTTTTATATTATTATTTTATTTTATTTTAAAGGAGTTAAAAATTAGGAGGACAAACAATAAGTGAGAAATAAAGTTTAAATTTAAAATAATACAAGATAACCAATCAAAACAAACATTCACGAAAAACTGTAACAAAAAATAAATTATGTGACCCTCGACTACCTAACTGAACAACTCGGCATGTGGTGTGATTACCAGAAAGAGGAGCAAGTGTGGTCAAAGCCACTATGAGTAGGTTCATTAAGAAGATTAGGTTGGAAAATTATGTTTGGTGAGGGGTGGGAGGCTCAACGAGCACCTGCCATAACATTTAAACCCCATTCCTTATGTGGAGTTAATGAGGCGCTTTAACGATGACGCTACCACTAGGACAGGCGTGTTAACCAACCTCTGGGCCGCATCAACAATTATTCTCTTAGATTTGCAGATATCTGGCTTTGCACACAGTCAGCTCGCTGTTTTATAATTTCCTGGGCTCATGGAAACTGGAAAAGCTATGCAGAATGAACTTCGGTGCGTGAGGAGGCGAGTTACCTCCACTTTCATTAGGTACTGCAAGGTGTGAGCAGGGCGGAATCCAAATTCAAGTGCCTGTAGCTTAGTGGGGAGAACCGGTAGTGACGGCGTATAACTAGCCGTCTGTCCAACTATGCTACTATCTATTCAGCATCGAACGCATTCACAACTCGGGTTCTACCCACGATATTTTTATCAAATCGATTGAGGGACAGTGAGAGAGTTCCAAGAGACCTGATGAAATGCACACCTCGTATGTAGAAGGTAAAAAGGTAGTTTTTAAACATATCTAGCAATGTGCTACTGGTAGAAGTATGAGGTCGCAGAATCCTGTTGTGATAAGGTTGTGAGGAAATATGGTATGCAAAGTAAACAGAAAATCAAGAATAGCATAGGTGGCCAACATGATGAGAGGAATACAATTCTTATTATAGTCTATAGAGACCACCCAAGGAGATGTGTTGATGTGTTTCATATGAAAGCAATGGTCAGGAAGTGAGAGCGTTACCAGATACCTAGTGAAAGTTATTACACCGATCCTTTATTGAGATCTTTCCTGTCTTACGCGGTGGCTCGTGGGGAGAGGCTCACAGAGGTGGATCTGTTTCATATCAGAATATTCATGAAGTAGTTGGCTTTGCAAATTAATAAGCATTTCTGCGTGTATTTTTAGTACAGACTGCCTTGCATTTTAGGACAGTCTTGTGACATGGTGGCTTTACAGAGACGTATCCTTATTTTAATTGTTTTATATGTTATTAATGAATGATTTTATATATAATTTAGCATAGTTTGTTTGACAAATACATGATCATTCCTAAACCTTGGGGAGTACCGTAAACACTGATGCATACACAGGTTCCTTAGCTTATATGTAATTAATATTATGTCTTGACTGGAGTTTATAATAATATTCTTTGTTAATATAACGGGAATACTAATAGTATATTGTTATAAATGGAATTTAATAATAATAAATCCATTAGTTTTTAATGACACTTAAATATGAATAATGTTTGGAATATTAGTTTTCTTATTACCAAAATGTGGTTAAAGAACTAAATAAGCTTGGAACCTTTACATTAAAATATCCTTCTACATATTTTAATAAGCCTTGTACGGGAATTCAAGAAGGGTTGATTTCATTTCCTTTTTACGATTGCTAAAAGTTTACAATGGATTCTTATATGAAGAAAAACATAATTGAGTTAGAGCTTAAATAATTTCATTGGCATATTAAATGCCATTTAAAACTTTAAGTCTTTCCATCAACTATACAAGAAGAGGTAATGCACTATTTTTCCAACCTTTCCAATACATCACTTTCAAGTAACAAAACAAAAATTTAATATATTTTCTTTTGTAATTTCTTTCCAACATTCCACAAAATAGTTCAACAACATTTCCAACAAGTTTTAGAGTAAGAATTACTAAAATTTCAATACAAATTTCCTTCAAAATCTTGTTACAACATTTCCTACTTCATGTGGAAACAAATTTACAATAATGGAAGTTAAAATACAAAACAATATCACATTTTTTTTTCCTCCACTTAAGGTGGGTAAAGTACATGGTGGTTTCACATTGTCATCAACAAGGTTCCATTGCCCCAAATATCAACCAGGTGGCTCCTCCATAGTTTTCTTGATTCACAACAAAATAAGGGGAGAGGCAACGCTCTCCTCCCTACCAAATACCCAATAGAGAAGAGAAACCATCCTTTCCATTAGCCCCCGAGCCCCAACCACATCAAAATGGGAGAAAATCCAACTCATGGCAACTACAAGCTTCCACATAACTAAACATAACATTTCACATGCATTCCATAATCCTTCAAAGACAAGATCAACAACACAAGAGAGAAACCAATCACACCAACAAGTCACAAGGCTTATCAAGAAAGCCATAAGAGTAAGACATATGGGGAGGTCACTTATGCCTCCCAATGGGAATGGGTGCCACCTAAAAGCCTCCAATGCAAAACACAATACCCCTAACAACTCTTATGCCTCCCTCAAGTACCCCTTATCCCTCCATTCACTCTTATGCCTCCCTCAACTCTTATGGCTCCCTCAAAGTAAAACAAGATTAAAATGCAAGCAGTTCTCTTACAAGGTAGGCACCCAACCCAAACTCCCTCCTCAAGAACATGATCTCTTATGCCTCCCTCAATTAAGCTCCCCATAGTCTCCTCCCACTCCCAACTTAGGCATTCTACTCATTCCCAACAAGCATTGCAACAACAAAATTCAACACAACATATGTACTCATTCATATAACAAAAAGAACAAAACATAATACACAAGGGTGAAGCTCCTACCTTTCCATGGTAGAGCTTGTTCCAAGTATGAAGTCTCAAATCCCTCCAAAGATCAAGCAAGCATCCACAAGCTCCACAAAATTCCCACAAGTATCAATAAGCTCCAAAATCCACAAACTCTTTCCAAATCCTCTCCTCTCCAAAATACACAAGACTAAAAAATGAAACTTCCAACCCCTAAAACAAACAAGAGGATCAAGTAAATAGAAAAAAGAGAGGGAGGGATGATGTGGCTCCAAGTAGGATGCCACCTCCTTTTCCCTCCACTCCACATCATTTGGTCAACAACAAATTCCAATGCACCATTACTAAGTGGCTGAAACAAAAGCAAGCACCTTACACACTCCAACTAAGCCCACTTCCTCAAAGGACAAAATTAAATTTTGAAAGAAAGTGCAATTAATATATTACCCTTTTATCCCCCGAAAACACCTAAAAGACCCTAAATTTGGCCTTCCAACCCATAGGTAGGGTTGGCATGGGGTTTTAAGAGGTGTGGGACAAGTTTGACTTGTCCCACAAGCTTTGAAATTTGGCCTCCAAGGCTAAATTCGAGTTTCCCATGTGGGGTAGAGTGTGCTACACTCAAACTCAAACACACATCAATCCACACAAAAATCCCAAGTAAATCAAATCCTAATAAATGAACTCTCTTAGGTCACATCTTTTAATTAGTTTAGGAAAATTTCAAATTAACTTAATTAACCCACTACAACCCATGGCTAACAAAGGGGGTAAACTCTAATCCAAAGAAAATGAATAATAACATAAGTAAAATTTCACTTACTAAGAGCAACACATACCAACATAAAACAAAAAGGGAAAAATTAAAACAAAGCAACACATGATCCCTAGGTCACAATTTTCCCTTTACCAGAATTCTAACACACACACAATTACTTGTTGCCATGGTGACCTTAGCTGGATTCTTCTCGAATCCCGATGTGGTTGGTCTCCACTCCCCAATTTTGTTGTGAATATAATATACCTGCAGAACAGAGAATACCTCCTTCGGCCTGTTGGCCGCATTAAAACATTCATGCCAAATATACAATATAATCTAAAATAAACAACACATGGTTTACTATCATCTATGCAAGTACTATATCACTAACACTTTCTAGCACATTTCATTTTTATCAAAACGATCATCACATTAGTCCAATTATCAAGTTCTACTCAATATGATTAAACATATCACATGTCATAATTAAAGATAAATATCCCTATCAAAAGTATACAAATATTGTCATCAAATGTCCACCAGTAAACCTTATACATCGTATAAAGGTCAAATCACTAACAGTCCAATGTCTATAATATCTACTAGCATGCTAAATCAAGAAGCCATAATAAATCCATAGTGAAGTAATCAGTCTCGAAAATAACAAAACAAAATGAGGTCGAAGGGAAGTGGGCACTACAAGGAAAAACTACATAGACAAGAACGTCATCATGAAGCATCTAAGAGGAATTATTGTAGAATGGTTGGTAATGTTGAAGTTAATTCTGGGGTAGGAAATTCAACATCGATGTATCACGTGCTTGAAACCCTAGAAAACTTGGCCCAAGATATAATGAATATAGATGTTGAAAACAATTTAGAGAATGATAGTGTGTAATAGGAAATGACATTACAAGCAATACGAACACCGAGAAGAAGAAGAATACAAAATAATGATTTATAAGAGGAGTCAATAATCGAATCTAGAAGAACAAGAAGAATGCAAGAATTTCATATCGTGAGAGAACACAGGATGACATCCAAATTAGGATGTGCTAGGAGAGCATAATAGGAAACATCCCATTTTCAAATACTAGCTTCCAGTATCGAAAAAGGTGCGTGCAACGATAAATTCTGAGTTGGACAAATATCCACAAATGTTCCCCAATGAAAATAATGTAAGGATATATATATGCATACAAAAATTTCTCATAAACATCAGATTCTTTTTTTTTTTCAAAAATTTTATATTAGTCAATGTCTTAAAATTATAAATGTACAAATATTAAATTTTTAAATACACAATGCACGCTAAGATGTTAAAAATTGTCTATTTAATAAAAGCAAAATCTTAATAATTGAAATATTTTACAAGTTTCTATGCTTTTTGGTTGATACTGCTAATACATCTCTAATTGTAATGTTTCTAATTGTCTTTTTAAAATAAAAGTTCATAGAGAGAAGTTAGTACTATTATAAATTACATATCACTTTGAATAATAACTATTTAAAAAAATTCTTTATATAAATTGTTAAATTAAAAATAAATAGTTTTATATGTGTTTATTAAAAATACAAACATTATTAAAGTAATAATTACCATCTACACATAGAAATGTTTACTAAAATGAAACAAAAAGAATAAGATCTTACTATCAGGTTATTGAACCTGTCACAATTTCTAATCCGGGTTTGTTTGTAAGGAACAAATTAAAGTATTATAATGTGTGGCAAAGTTATGTAATTGTTTTTTATAACTTATTTGTTACTTAAAATTATTTACCTAAATATATATTGCATATTTAAACTTATTTATTTATTTAAAAATTAGAGTTTTCAAATTAACACATTAAAAGTATTTTTTACTTGTTTAAAAAATTTATTTGCTTTAATTTTTAAATATAATTCACTTCCCCACACCCGATAATTTAAAAAATCTATTTACTACAATATTTTTTAAAAAATTATTTAACCTTTAAATTATTTACTTCCCCACACCATTTTAACTTTAAATTTATGTAATTTCCCCAAGAATTAACTTAAATTAGAAAATTACTATATTTAAATTAAATTAGTAAATTACTAAAGTGTTTAAAAAATTAAATTACCAAAGTGTTTAAAAAATTATTTTATTTACTTCCCCACACTCGGAATATAACAAATTAAATTATTTACTTCCCCACACCCTCTTTACTTTACTCTTAAATTGAATTAGTAATTACTAAAGTTAAAATAAATTACTAAAGTTGCTAAAAAATAAAATTACCAAATTGTTTTTTACCTTTAAATTAAAAACTTAATTTAGTAAAATGTTTTTTACCTTTGAATTACTTAATTCCCCACACCCAAGAATTTAACAAATTAAATTATTTACTTCCCCACACCAAGAATTTTGCAAATTAAATTAGTAAAGTGTTTTGTAACTTCCCCACATAAATTTTACAAATTAAAATTAAATATCACCGACACAATTTCATGGGCATGACATCAGACTCCTCCACTCAATATATATAAACTTGTTTTATATTTTTCTCTTTGATATTGTGTTATTTATGAGAGGAACATTGTTGAATTCTCACAACTCTCCTAGATAATAACGATTTATACAATGACGTCAATGAAGAATTCTTGTGTTAATAGAAAATTGAGGTATTGTTTGTTATTTTTAAATGTGATAGTTTTTGTCACTTTAGTTCATATCATATTTTGAGCATCCTTCATAATATTTAGATTCTCTGTACCATATGATTATTTACTATTACATGCATATGGAGTTTTAAATAATATAAATAATTAGGTGATTTTTGAAAATACTTTATAGGCATAGTTCGACCAAGATTAAATTTTGAAAATGAAGAGGAAATAAAAGAATATTAAAGAGAATATAAAAGACAATATCGCAGAAGAAGATAACAAGAAATGACAAATGTTCAATGAGAGGAACAAAGGAAACATCGAAATGATAATGATAGAAGAGCATTTGCAGAATGAATGGTTGAATTGAAAAATGAAGAAATAAATGTAGAGAGACGACAACATGCAAATAACATGATGCCAATTCATGCACAATCGTCTCAAAATGACTCACATGTATCAAGAATAAGGATACAAGGAAAGATTCGTACAGATCGGTTTCTTGAGGAAGAAAGACGAAAATGTGAGGATTTACTTGCATTATTTATATAAAAGATTTTTTAAATTGCATAGTGTTTTGAGTGTGTTGCTGAAAAAACTATTATAAATCAAACAAAAATTCATAGATATGGAAATGAAAACGCTTTTTCTAATCTCTTATTCTCTTAAATTCATATCATGCTTTGACTAGCCTGGTTAATTGTTACAACTTGGATAATATATGATTGATTTCTATTACATGTACGTGGATTTTTTAGTTATATAAATAACTACAAATATTTTTGAAAATAATTTATAGGTGTGGCTTGAGGACGATTAAATTTTGAAAACAAAGATGAAAGAAGAGAATATCGAAGACTATATCAAAGACAATATCACAGAAGGAGACAACAAGAAATGATAGATGCACAATGAGAGGAACAAAGGAAACTTCGAAATGATAACAATAGAAAAAGGTTCGCAGAATAGAGGGTTGAATTAAAAATTGAATAATTAGATGCAGAAAGATGAAAACATGTAAATAACATGACAATAATTTATGAACGATCCTCTTAATATGACTCACATTTATCAAGAGAAAGGTTACAACACAGATTCATTCAGGTCAGTTGCAAGAGGAGGAAAGACTACATAGACAAGAACTTCACCATGAAGCATCTAAGAGGAATTATTGTAGAATGGCTGGTAATGTTGAAGTTTATTCTGGGGTAGGAAATTCAACATCGATGTATCACATGCTTGAAACACTAGAAAACTTGGCCCAAGATATAATGAATATAGATGTTGTAAATAATTTAGAGAATGATAGTGTGTAACAGGAGATGACATTACAACCAATATGAACACCAAGAAGAAGAATACAAAATAATGATTTACAAGAGGAGTCAATAATCAAACCTAGAAGAAGAAGAAGAATGCAAGAATTACATATTGCGAGAGAACACAGGATGACATCCAAATTAGGACGTGCTAGGAGAGCATAATACGAAACATGTCATTTGCAAATCCTAGCTCTCGATATGAAAAAAGGTGCGTGCAACGATAAATTACGAGTTGGACAAATATCCACAAATGTTACCCAATGAAAATAATGTAAGGATATATATACACATACAAAAATTTCTCATAAACATCACATTCTTTTTTTTTCTAAAAGTTTATTTTAGTCAATGTCTTAAAATTATAAATGTACAAATATTAAATTTTTAAATACACAATGCACACTAAGATGTTAAAATTTTTCTATATAATAAAAGCAAAATCTTAATAATAAAAATATTTTACAAGTTTCTATACTTTTTGGATGATATTGCTAATACATCTCTAATTGTAATGTTTTTAATTATCTTTTTAAAAGAAAAATTTGTAGAGAGAAGTTACATATCACATATCACTTTGAATAATAACTATTTAAAAAAATTCTTTAAATAAACTGTTAAATTAAAAATAAATAGTTTTACATGGGTTTATTCAAAATACAAACATTATTAATGTAATAATTACCATCTACACATAGAAATGTTTACTAAAATGAAACAAAAAGAATAAGATCTTACTATCAAGTTATTGAACCTGTCACAATTAACATTCTGGGTTTGTTTGTAAGGATCAAATTAAATTATTATAATGTGTTGGGAAGTAATGTAATTGGTTTTAATAACTTATTTATTACTTAAAATTATTTACCTAATAATATATTGCATATTTAAACTTATTTATTTATTTAAACATTAGAGTTTTCAAATTAACACATTAAAAGTATTTTTTACTTGTTTAAACAATTTATTTACTTTAATTTTTAAATGTAATTCACTTCCCCACACTCGATAATTTAAAAAATTAATTTACTAAAATATTTTTTAAAAGTTATTTAACCTTTAAATTATTTACTTCCCCACACCCTCTTCACTTTAATTTATGTAATTTCCCCAAGAATTAAATTAAATTAGAAAATTACTAAATTTAAATTAAATTAGTAAATTGCTAAAGTGTTTAAAAAATTATTTTATTTACTTACCCACACTCGGAATATAACAAATTAAATTATTTACTTCCCCACACCCTCTTTACTTTAATTTTAAATTGAATTACTAATTACTAAAGTTAAAATAAATTACTAAAGTTGCTAAAAAATTAAATTACCAAAGTGTTTTTTACCTTTAAATTAAAAACTTAATTTAGTAAAATGTTTTTTACCTTTGAATTACTTACTTCCCCACACCCAAGAATTTAACAAATTAAATTATTTACTTCCCCACACCGATAATTTAACAAATTAAATCAGTAAAGTGTTTTGTTACTTCCCCACACGAATTTTACAAATTAAAATTAAATATCACAGATACAATTTCACGGGCACAACATCAGACTCCTCCACTCAATACATATAAACTTGTTTTCTATTTTTCTCTTTGATATTGTGTTATTTATGAGAGGAACATTGCTGAATTCTCACAACTCTCCTAGATAATAACGATTTATACAATGACGTCTATGAAGAATTGTTGTGTTAATAGAAAATTGAGGTATTGTTTGTTATTTTTAAATGTGATAGTTTTTGTCGCTTTAGTTCGTATCATATTTTGAGCATCCTTCATAATATTTAGATTCTCTATACCATATGATTATTTCCTATAACATGCACATAGAGTTTTAAATAATATAAATAATTTGGTGATTTTTTGAAAATGAAGAGGAAATAAAAGAATATTAAAGAGAATATCAAAGACAATATAGTAGAAGAAGATAACAAGAATAGACAATTGCGCAACAAGAGGAACAAAGGAAACATCGAAATGATAATGACAGAAGACCATTTGTAGAATGAAGGGATGAATTGACAAATGAAGAAATAAATGTAGAGAGACGACAACATGCAAATAACATGATGACAATTCATGCACAATTGTTTCAAAATGACTCACATGTATCAAGAATAAGGATACAAGGACAGATTCGTACAGATCGGTTTCTTGAGGAAGAAAGACGAAAATTTGAGGATTTACTTGCATTATTTATATAAAAGATTTAATAAATTGCATAGTGTTTTGAGTGTGTTGCTGAAAAAAAAATTATAAATCAAACAAAACATCATAGATATGGAAATGAAAACGCTTTTTCTAATCTCCTATTCTCTTAAATTCATATCATGCTTTGACTAGCCTAGTTAATTGTAACAACTTGGATAATATATGATTGATTTCTATTACATGTACGTGGATTTTTTAGTTATATAAATAACTACAAATTTTTTTAAAAATAATTTATAGGTGTGGCTTGACCACGATTAAATTTTGAAAATGAAGATGAAAGAAGAGCATATCGAAGACTATATCAAAGACCATATCACAAAACGAGACAACAAGAAATGATAGATACACAGTGAGAGGAACAAATGAAACTTTGAAATGATAACGATAGGCAAAGGTTCACAGAACAGAGGGCTGAATTAAGAAATGAAGGATTAGATGCAGAAAGATGACAACATGTAAATTACATGACAATAATTCGTGAACGATTATCTGAAGATGACTCACATGTATCAAGAGAAAGGTTACAACACAGATTCATTCAGGTCAGTTGCAAGAGGAGAAAAGACTACATAGACAAGAACTTCACCATGAAGCATCTCGGAGGAATTATCATAGAATGGTTGTAATGTTGAAGTTAATTCTGGGACAAGAAATTCAACATCGATGGATCACATGATTAAAACACCAAGAAACTTTGCCTAAGATATAATGAATATAGATGTTGTAAATAATTTAGAAAATGATAGTGTGCAACAAGAGATGACATTACAACCAATACGAACACCGAGAAGAAGAAGAATACAAAATAATGATTTACAAGAGGAGTCAATAATCAAACCTAGAAGAAAAAGAAGAATGCAAGAATTGCATATTGCGAGAGAACACAGGATGACATCCAAATTAGGATGTGCTAGGGGAGCATAATATGAAACATGCCATTTGCAAATCCTAGCTCCAGGTATCGAAAAAGGTGTGTGCAACGATAAATACCAAGTTGGATAAATATCCAAAAATGTTCCCCAATGAAAATAATGTAAGGCTATATATACACATACAAAAATTTCTCATAAACATCACATTCTTTTTTTTTCAAAAATTTTATATTAGTTAATGTCTTAAAATTATAAATGTACAAATATTCAATTTTTAAATACACAATGCACACTAAGATGTTAAAAATTGTCTATATAATAAAAGCAAAATCTTAATGATTGAAGAATTTAAAAATTATCTATATAACGAAAGGAAAATCTTAATAATTGAAATATTTTATAGCTTTCTATAATTTTTAGATGATATTTCTAATACATCTCTAATTGTAATGTTTCTAATTGTCTTTTTAAAAGAAACGTTTATAGAGAGAAGTTACTACTATTATAAACTACATATCACTTTGAATAATAACTATTTAAATAAATTGTTAAATTAAAAATAAATAGTTTTACATGGGTTTATTAAAAATAAATAGTTTTACATGGGTTTATTAAAAATACAAACATTATTAAAGTAATAATTACCATCTACACATAGAAATGTTTACTAAAATGAAACAAAAAGAATAAGATCTTACTATCAAGTTATTGAGCCTGTCACAATTTCCAATCCAAGTTTGTTTGTAAGGAACAAATTGAATTATTATAATGGGTGGGGAAGTTATGTAATTGTTTTTAAAACTTATTTATTACTTAAAATTATTTACCTAATAATATATTGCATATTTAAACTTATTTATTTATTTAAACATTAGAGTTTTTAAATTAATACATTAAAAGTATTTTTTACTTGTTTAAACAATTTATTTACTTTAATTTTTAAATATAATTTACTTTCCAACACCCTCTTCACTTTAATTTATGTAATTTCCCCAAGAATTAAATTAAATTAGAAAATTACTAAAGTTAATTTAAATTAGTAAATTACTAAAGTGTTTAAAAAATTATTTTATTTACTTCCCCACTCTCGGAATATAAAAAATCAAATTATTTACTTCCCCACACCCTCTTTACTTTAATTTTAAATTGAATTAGTAATTACTAAAGTTAAATTAAATTACTAAAGTTGCTAAAAAAAATTAAATTACCAAAGTTTTTTTTACCTTTAAATTATAAAATTAATTTAGTAAAATATTTTTTACCTTTGAATTACATACTTCCCCACACCCAAGAATTTAACAAATTAAATTATTTACTTCCCCACACCAAGAATTTAACAAATGAAATTAGTAAAGTGTTTTGTAACTTCCCCACATGAATTTTACAAATTAAAATTAAATATCACGGACACTCTCTCTCTCTCTCTCTCTCTCTCTCTCTCTCTCTCTCTCTCTCTCTCTCTCTCTCTCTCTCTCTCTCTCTCTCTCTCTCTCTCTCTCTCTCTCTCTCTATATATATATGAGAATGCCTCTCGGCATAATTACGTTAAATAAATATGTATAATCTAAAATATATAATTTAATTATTTTGATAGGAGTTTGTTTTCGACGAATTATGTATTTAATGTTTTTTTTGCGAATTATTTTTTGAAAAATATATGATATGTATAAATATAGCTTAAAGAATAATTAAATGTGATAAATAAAAATAGTTATTAGAGATTTTATGCTTTCACTATCCATGAAATAAATGTTTAGTTATTTTAGATTGAATTGCATTTGTATCATTTTAATGATCCATTATTAGGATAAGAATAAGAATTACTTGTCATGGAAGATGGATCATATGAATGTTTCTGAATATCCATATTAAAAAATAGAACAAAATTTAATCCAAAAATAATTATAATTTAAAAAATAGTTTTGATAATTACTATTTCTTGTTTTTCATTATGTCAAAGGTGTTCAAAAATAGGGTTGAAGTCTCTGCCCTCTAACAAAGGACAAAAATGTGGATGACTAAGATAACACATGTGCATCATTAACATTTTATATTTTATTTTGATCGGATGGTTCATCAGCTCTATTCTTTTTTCTTTGATTAGCAATTAGTACCTACTTTCATTTTTTTAATAAACTGAACATGTGGTGTATCTATCCAAATATTTTGTACACTTTCTACCTACTTCTTGTCTATATTTGAGCAAATCAAATTGTTTTACTATTATCATTCTTTGTAATTGGGTTCTATTGCAACAAATAATCAAATTATGGTTTAAAATCAGAACCTACTAAATTTATTGTGACTCCACTATGCAGGATGTTTTATTATAAATGCCATGCTTCATTCATTTATATTTGTGTGCTTTATTCGTTCATATTTTAGTGCTTGATTCATTCATATAATGTCCATGATCTTAATGATATTATAGAGGTCATCTCCTAAAATTGGTGCAATGCACACAAATACCTTCACATTATACACATGTGATGAAATTTGTTCTTTATATCGAAATAAAATATGTGGATGATTTAAAGTGGAATATACACTACATGAATGTAATTCTAAAACTTGTAACCATTAAGGATATTCATGGTGCTTTCAGGAAGAATTTTAGGGCACCATTTTCCTTTCTTGTTCCTAATCAAAGGCCACCTAATTCCCCATCAAGCAAAAACTTTGATAAGAAGATATATTTTAGTTATATGAGAGAAGATTATCCATGCTTGGTGCTCCCATGATGTCATAGTGAAATCGAAGTAGAAACTCTAATGGAGAACATATATCATGGTACAAGCTTGTCCTAGAGAAGATGAAAATTTAACACTATTTCCAAGCTTTTAATTCAAAAACAAGGAAACTTGCAAAGCCACAGTTTTCTCCAGAAGTAAAGAACCATTGGAAGAATACCCAGAGGAAGCTAAAAGTGAAGTACTTGCCAAAGCACCTAACCTTCTTGAAATTAGAATTAGATTCTCTTGGGTGAGAAAAATGTAGCACAATATTAATGAATCTAGTTGATCCTAAAAAGTTTTTAGTTATTTAGCCTACTAAAATTTTATGCCACTAATAGACCCTTCATGTCAAGAATTACACGGCCATGGATTATATTTGAGGTTGTATAGATGTTTTTTATGATTTCAGCCGTAAAATACATATTTTTATAATTTATGTATAAATATATAAAGAAAATGTAGGTCAATTTTTAAATATGTAAGTTATATGGGAAGGTTATTGCAAATAATTGCAAGTATTTTATGCCAAAAATCATAAAAAACGTATTATGGAAGTATTATTTTTTTGCAGAGAGACATTTGCATAATTTGTAGTGCCCACTCCTCTTCGACATTATCTTGCTATGATTTTTATTATTATGGACTAGAGACATAGACATTATTGTTATATTTTTATTAGAAAACATTGGTGGATGGACATTATTATCATAGTTTGATTAGTATACATTTATAGATGTACATTATTAGTATGTTATGACTTATATTATAGATGGTACAGACTATTAGCAAACATTGATATACAATGATCTTGTATTGTTTCATTTTATACTAACGATGTGGATTTTTATGTTGATGATTATATTTGGATGTTGAACTAACCTTATGATCTTATTGATGTTATGACTTATAAAATTGAGATGTTTACTGATTGCAAATAATTGATAGAACTTCCTGATTTTGATGATGATGATATAGCTTCTTATATGATGTTGTTGGATGATATGTATGTGTGTTTTATTTCTTGATGTATTTGATGTGGTCTTGAGGCTGACGGGGTATTTTTTGATACGTTGGAGGAATTTATATCACAACAACAACAAGGGGTTAAGAGACTAACAATGTAGGAATATTGGATATTGGCAAAAATGTCACCTTGGAAACTTCGTGTCATGTGTATTATTATATTTGTTAGGAGGTTCCCTATGGGGGGTAGTCTCATAAGTGACAGAGGGGTTTTAATATTTATTTTAATTCCTTTATTTTATTTTATTTTAGTTGTGCATATGATTTATTTATTGTGATGTAAGTCTCAATTTATTATTCCTAAGTAATTTCCTTTGTTTAGTTGATTTATCAAGTGATTAAGTTAAGTGGGATGTGACAAATGAGCATTTAATATGGTAGATAGTCCTTATTATATTATAGATTTGAGGTGGAATTTAGTGATTTTGGAGCTGTGTGCTTAACCTCAATTTTCAAATCTCGAATTTTTGCTTTGGAGCCATTTTTCGAGGTTGGTGTGACATGTTAGAATTTTCTCATGCCTCTTAATATCACCAACCAACCATATCTATGATGGGAGAAGTTAATTTTATCCTTAATTATGTCTTTTAGAAGGAAAAATAGGTGATTAATTGCACTTTCATACAAAATTATTAAATTATGTCCTTTAGGGCATGGTGTAGTGTTTGTGTATAAGTTAAGTTTGTCATATCCTCACCTTACTAATTTATTAGTCTTGGTCCTTTTTTTACCAAGTGATGTGGCATCCTACATGGAGCCACCTCACCATCTTCTTCTCAATTTCTATTTATTTGAGTGATTTTGGAAATTTTGGGGTTACTTGTTTGCATTTTACACTTGGATGCTTTTAGAAAATGTCTTGGACTTCTTGCTTAGGATTTTGGAAACTTTCTTTTGGAATTTTGGCTTGGAATTGGAAGGTTGTTTCTTGAAGATTGAAGGATTATATATGGGAAGGTAGGGTCTATACCTTACATACTTATTCTTATTTTTGTACTTTGATTTTATTGTGTTGCAAATTGGTGCTTCTTTTAAATTAAATGGGTTGGGTAGATCTTGACATTTGGGTGGTGTTGGGAGAGGGAAGTGGAGTTAATTTTTTGGATGTAAAAGGGAGTTAGTGAGTATTTTTTTGAGGGAGTGTGGAAGGGGTGTTGCACCTATGTGGAGGTAAGAGGTTTATTTATCAAATTTACATACATGATAGCAGGGAAAATTTTAGTGGCGAATATTTGTAATATGGCGAATATTCCATTTTTGAAAATTTTGAAAAGGTGAATTTTTTAGCACGGGCCAGTGACCTATTCGCCTAAAAATTACACTTTAATTTTTTTTAGGGGGCTTTGCCTACCCTTGAAAAATATCCCCTATATAAACCTAGATTCTTCGCCTTGTAGAGCACTTCTACTTCACATTTTTCAACAATATGATATATCCCGTATTATAGACGCACGACAAGGGGGTAATTTATTGACGCGCGACAAGGAGGGTTTGCAGACAAGGAGATACTGTAGATATTGACGCATAGTAGATGCATGACAAAGATTTTGTTCATGAGTGACATGGAGTTTTTTTTGATGAGCAAGAAGAGGGCAGAGGTTGCAAACGCGCGACAGGATATTTGTTGTCGCGCGTCAAAAAATGCAGTGACGCACGTCAATAGGCCTTAGTGACGCGCGTCACTAAGGCCTGTTGATGCACGTCACTAAGGCCTGTTGACGCGCATCAACAGACCTTAGTGACGTGCGTCACTAAGGCCTGTTGACGCGCGTCACTAAGGCCTATTGACGCGTGTCATTACATTTTTTTGATGCTCAAAAAGGAGGTACAACAGATATTAACGCATAGCAGACGCACGACAAAGAGTTTTTTGATGCGTGACATGGAGATTTTTTGATGAGAAAGTAGAGGTCGGAGGCTGCAGACGCGTGACAGAAGATTTTACTGTCGCACGTCAAAAAAATTTAGTGACGCACGTCAAAATACCTTAGTGACGCGCGTCACTAAGGTCTTTAGACATGTGTTACAAATTGGTGCTTCTTTTAAATTGAATGGGCTAGGTAGATCTTGACATTTGGGTGGTGTTGGGAGAGGGAAGTGGAGTTCATTTTTTGGATGTAAAAGGGAGTTAGTGAGTATTTTTTTGAGGGACTGTGGGAGGGGTGTTGCACCTATGTGGAGGTAAGAGGTTTATTTATCAAATTTGCATACATGATAGTGGAGAGAAAATATGATGTGTGTGATTTTGAAAGTGAACTTGGAGACTTGGTTGGACCCCCATCCCACAAGAGAGGTATAAGGATATGACTCCATGTTCTCCTCTCCTTTGGGATTATTTTGAAAGCCCTTGTGTTTGTTTGAAAATTGTAACTGGATTCTTGACATTGTGTTCTTATATGTATGTGCAAGTGTTGTATGTGTTTATTTGTTTGTGTTATGGAATCCTTATGTAAAGAGTTTGTCATGGTTACTTAATGTATCTTATTTCTATCATTGTTCGGGAATTGGGGGCCAATGATAAGTGAGGCTTCTCCTTCTCATTGGAAATAAGGCTAGCGTGGTGAGTGTTTCTTACACCCCCTTCCTTGTTGTTGCGATTTGGATGATGAAGGAGAAAATCTAAGGAGCTCACAAGTTGATCATCTTGATAAAGAGTATGCATGTGTGAAGAAAACCAAAGAAGAGAGATCATATTTTTGTAAATTTCTATTATGTTGTCTCCACCTTTGATGTGGAGGGATCTTGTAACTATTTGTATTTTGAAGTTAATTCAATCTTGCTGTGAGTTTTCATGCTATGTATTGCAACGGTTGAAATAATGTGTTGTAGGTTGCATTTCCTTGTACTTGTATGGAGCTTGAAAAATACTCCATAAGAAAAGTATTGTAATTGAGTTAAAATAAAAAAATATAGAGTTATCCTCATAGTAGAAGTGTATCCCTTATAAGATCTGAAATTTAAGCATTTGAATTTGCACTTTAATCCTTATGTATGGAAGGGGCATTCAATTTATTGGAACTCAAAAGAAGTATTTCATTCTATGTTATAATTTGAAAAAAATGTGTCATTAATTCTAATCTAGGAGAAATATAGATGTTCATATATATGTTTTGTATCCTTTGAAACATCCTTCATGTTGTACTTGTATATTTTCTAAGAAAAAATAATATACTTGGTTGTGTTTCATCCCTTAAAATTTTCCTCTTTCAAATCTTGGTTTTATATAGAAGAAGGAACTTGCATTAGTGATTATTGTCTATAAATTATATCAATCTTTTACATTGAAATCGCAGAAAGTAATGCAATATTTTATTACTATCTAACTAAAGATTATGAAATATGTCTTCCCTATTATAGACAATGTAATTTAGGCTAGAAATATCAATGAGTCATAAAACATATATAATCCTTCCTTGATTATATACCTTTACAATTGACCCAACAACTCCACTATATTGCAAGAGAAAGATCCCTTGAATTATTATAATTGCAGAAATATTATGTAGATAAGCTTGTATATATATATAGTTATACAAATGTGATAATACTGTCAAAAATGTGTGTGTGTGAGAATGAATAAAAAGAAAAGAATCCTCATTATAAATAAATAAATAATTTTATAAGTAGAATATATGTATATATATATATACATACATACATACATACATACATACATACATACATACATACATACATATATATATATATATATATATAATTTAAAAAATCTATATAAAACAATATATATATATGTATGTATGTATGTATGTATGTATGTATGTATGTATGTATGTATAACAAAATAACAAGATTGTTAAAAGTTTATCGGTAGTTGTAAGGGTTGGGAATCCCATTCCTTTTCTATAAAAAACAATAGTTAGAGGTTGGGCGGCCATGTCGAACTCACCGCCCCCCCACCATATATAATATTTGGGGTGTGTCGGCCATGGCTGCCCACCCCAAACCCCAAAACAATACGCAGTCGTGAACAACCTCATTCCCATTAAGTGTCGGCCAGGGTAATAGCAGCCATAGATTTCTTATAGTTTATGATACACATACACAATACACATATCTTACATACACATACACATGTGCACACACATGCACACGCACATGCACACACGCACACGCACATGCACATGCACATACACACCACCTTATACGAATTACATAGTCACATTGTAGGCCACAAATTGTTACATATAAGGTTACCATGCATTTTCAAAATACAAAAACATATTGTGTGTGTGGTGTGCGACAAACCTGCAAATATCTAGATTCAAAGGAAGATATAATTAGGGTAATTAGAAACCCATAACCAACATATTTTGTGGAAACTTTATATATATTATATATATATATATATATACCCTATATATATTACTATATATATGAAAATTATTTGAACAAATGAGTAGGAACCAAAAACTCTGAGTCCCATATCCGATAGCTTGAATCGACAAAGTAAAAATACTCCATATATTTTCTTATCTCCATGGCCTCCATTCTCCCCCTAAAAGTAAAAAAAATTCAAATGATAGAGCAGGGAAAAAAAAATCAATAAAAAGAGATCATAAGGATATTTAGGGATTTTAGAGAATACCTAAAATATAAGGGCCTATATTTATTAGATCTAATCGTAGAGGTTTAACCCTAAAACACATTAAGTGATAGGAATTTTGTGGGATTGGGTTTGAAATAAAAGGTATGGGTAATTAGTGAATAGGGCCACCTAGTGCATTACTCAGTCAGAGTAAGTTATGACCCTTTTATTATGGATCAATAATTAAATTAATGTCATTTGAATATAGGGATTAAATAAATGATATTGTGCACGGGTATATTATATAATCATCTAAAATGATTAAATTAATCTAGCAATTAAACATATGTAGTTAAAATACTAAATGATGGATAATGGAATGTTGAAGTTATTATCAGGAATTAATTTAAATCAACTTAGGAGATGACCCTTCTTGACTAACTTAAGAGGATATCTAAATGAGACAAAATAATGGGTTTAACTTATCTTATATTTTTTAATAAAAATGAATGGGAATTCGTTAGCAAGAGGATTAAAATTCTTGAAATGAATTTAGAAGATTAATTTAATAATATTTAATTACTAATTTGGTTCAAACTAATTTACGAATGTGTAGAAATAATTAGATAGGTAATTAATTAATGGATTGTAACTAATGGTTTATCACCCTGAGCAACCTTTTAAACAAAAAAAAATCCCGTAATTTTCCCTATAAGATTAATAATGGCATCTACGCATGGGTTTTATGGTTGTGCATCAAATTAGTGGTTGTTACACTTTGTATTAGAGTCGTGGGTTAAACAGTTGCACCCTTGGCCAACACAAAACAATATGAGTAAACCTAGCACAACCTACACGTATAACACACAACATTACTTGATATGTTTTTTGAAATGTATAAATGTAGTAAACAAAAACAAACCTAAATGATGATGAACTAAGTCTCGTCATGTAGTTTTGTGCAGGAGGCGTGAACCATCTACGAGGGGTTTCTTACACGTTGAGCTAAAGGGAACACCCCCAGATCAGGTATGTCTTGATTATACTAACGCAGATCCTGACAGAACTTACACGAGGTAAATGCCACTATACGAGGAGGATCATTAGGATGACGACCTAGCCATCATGCACAAGAGAGATTCGTCAGTAGGAGACTCATGGCACTCTCCATGGCATAGTGAGGAGCATAGGGAAAATATTTCATATGTATAGACCAGCCATATAGGGCTTAGTATAGGGAGATAGGTCGCCACAAGACCGAGAGAAGCAATCTAGGATGCCTAGGTAGAGATATGGAAAACCGTGAGCAGAGGACCTAGGGGTAGATAGTTGATAACGAATTAAATCATATCAGAAAGATACTAAAGCTTCATCTAGCCGCACATCGTAGGAGATACACGAGAATTTTACACAGAGGCTTGGTTAGTTATCTTGAGCAGATGCTTCAAGCTATGCCCTGTGTACTAGCAGCACGAAGGCTCGTGTCATGATACATATTATGAGAGATGGATGCATGAGTTTAGTGGAGGACCGAGGAGGAAAAGGATCCAACTAGATTTATATATTGTGACATGGGATGTTCTTTGAGGAGTGATTTCTGGAGCAAGTTATATTTCCAAGTGGTTTGCTTAGCAGCAGATCGATGAGTTCCACGATCTACGATAGACGAGCATGAAAGTGGTTGAGTATGAGATCAGGTTCTTTGATTTTATCTTCAGTACGTAGATTACATGTAGGATGAGTAGGTTAGAGTACACTATGTTCATCAGGGGACTGAATTTAGATTTAGAGGGCAGGGTAATGTGTATGTATTTTCGACAGACTTTAAGAAAGAGGCGATTGAGAAGAAATATATTTTAGAGGATAATAAGGGGAAAGACATAACATGACATGTGATAGGGTGAGGATTTGTATCCAATAGTTATAGGATAGTTGATCGAAGGGGGTGACTCCGTCCCCCTCATGATAGACATGGATGTGGATAACCTTCCTTCAAACCACAATAATAACCACAACAACAAATAAAGGCCTACCCACCTTTCAAGCCTCCACAAAGATATGATGCTCAGAGAGGGTAGAGTATAGGGCCCCCAGCTTAACAGGAGCCATTACGACATAGGCACCACCTAGAGCTCAATCAGGAAAGATCTCATCAGTAGCAGTGGCCACAATAGTCCGTAACAGGGTTCATCGTGGTCTACAACATAGACCACTAAGGACACCTATAGGAATCTCTTACTCATTGGAGGGGGACCTGGCAGTTGTTATAGATGTAGTGTATAGGGGCACCAATGGAGATATATTGCCACATAAAACCCTAATAACAAGGGTAAAGGGCCCTATTTCAGAGCTGATAGTTGGTGACATGGATCCAAGCCACATGATTTACACAGCAATTGAGAACTGTCTAGGCAAAGCACTAATGGAATAGTGATAGATACTTCAAGTAGCATCGGTGGTATTTCTACCTCTATCTTGTTTGATCCAAGCTCTTCTGATTCCTTTATTTCTCCATCTTTAGTAGAGCGATGCAGGATGGTGGCAGTTAGGATAAGGTCGTAGTTGGGACGTTAAGATGGCTTCTGGAACCAAGCTCATAGTGGGACTCCTTAGTTAAGTAGTGTTTAGTTTGACTTATGACCCTTCATCACGACCCTAAATCTTTGCATCCTTCCTTTAGGATACTTATGGATTCATTTTGGGTATGGGTTGGCTATCTACACATAAACCTAGAGTATACTGATACAGACAAGGTAATCATCTTGTGTAGATGATTTTGGAGTGTTGAGTCTGGTAATAGTTTGCGGTTAGGAGGTCTATTTCTATTTTCACCATATTCCGATATGAAGCTTAAGTGGTGTGCGCTGTCGGGGATTTCAAGTATATGTCCATTACTGTTAGAAACAAACCAAATGATGAGACTATTAGGCCTTCACTTGATGATCACCCCATTTTGCATGGATTTTTCAAATAGTTTTTCCTAGCAAGCTACTTAGCGTACCTCCCACACATCAGATAGATTCCCACAATTATTTGGTTCCTTGAGACAAATTCTATCTCACGCAGGGTTGTATAGGATGACTCCCCTTGGGCTTTTTGAGCTCAAGTTACAGCTGGAGGGTCTTCTTAAGAAGGAGATAATTCTGTCTTACTGTGTCTCCTTAGAGTGCACGAGTGATTTTTGTGAAGAATAATGGATGGATCCCTAACGATTGTGTATTGACTACATACAGCTAAATAAAGTAACGATCAACAATTGTTACCCCCTTCCACTCATTTATGATTTTTTTGATTAGATGAAGGGTGCTACTCTTTTTTCTGAAATAGATATAAAGTGTGGTTATCATTTATTGAGGATTGAAGAGGAGGATATTCATAAGACAACATTCTATAGGAGATATGGCCACTACGAGTTCATATTTGTGCCTTTCTATTTGACAAATACCCTTACAATATTCATGATTTTGATGAACGGTGTATTCAAGACATTTTTGGACTAATTCATGCTTTTATTTCTAGATGACATATGCATATACTCACACACACATGAAGAGAACCATATTTACAGGAGCATTGCGAAGGGTGCATTGTTTTAGAGAAAGGTTAAATATATAGGTCACGTCACATCTAGGGAAGGTATTGTTTATGTGTAATCACAACATTCCTGATTGTTTGCAACTCGATAGATTGAAAATTTTAGGATGATTTCATAACATTGCACTTTTCCCAAAGTGTGGTACTTTGAAATTAGGAAATCTCTCTAGATGATGGTCTGTTCCTATAGCTATATTCTTATACACACACTCAAATTGTAGAGGATCTATCCTAAAATATAATCTAACTTTCCAAGGATACAGGGTTAAAAGTATTGTAAGAAATTAAACCTAATCTATAGGGGGTGATGCACCAAGAGAAATGTTGAACACATTCTTTTCATGGAGATGAAAACCAACAAGTTTGAAGGGGATGAATATACACCATAATTCTACCAATTGCTATAAATTCATTCACCATTAGACACAAACCATTAAATATGCAACATAATTTAACATGCACAATTAACCAAAATTGAAATGAGACATCTAAAGAATGAAATGAACACAAGAGAGGGTTATAATTCATCAACAAACTTATGATATTGCTCCACAGATTTCATACAATACATTACAATGGACAAGAGGAAAAAACTTGCATTACAAATTGAATGGGAGGTTTGAACTCCATAAATTCACTTACAAACAAGAGAAGAAGGGAGGGTGTAAAGCAAGATTATACAACCTTTTGAAATGATCCCCTCCTTACAATATATAGGAAGAATGAGACAAAGGGAGAAATAAGGAATTCAAAATATTGCTTTAACCACCCAAATATGCATTTAAATCACTTGAAACAATGATGGGTTCCAGTTCAAAACCCATACCTCCATGTACTTTGCCTTATTGTAGAAGAAAGGAAGCCCATACCTCATCATTTTGGTAGGAGAGAGGTTTTGAAACACTCCTCTAAAATGGTAGATTGTATTTCTTCATTGTTTTTCTTCTCTAACATATATTTAAGATTATAACATCCAAATTAATTAGGAACACTAAATTTTTGATAATTTCCTAAAATAAATGCAGTGAAATGAACTAAAATTGCTAGGGAATATGCACAAAATAGGTTTTCTAAAAATGCCTTCGAAGTTTTCTAACAAAATGTAATTGGAATCCTAAAGGTAGAACCCATATTAAGGTATGTACATTCATCATTGGATAATAGGAATATGATTTTTTTTTTTGAAGTTGTGATTTCCCGTATACAAAATGTATGTAATTTTTGGAAGCATAAAAAATGAATGTGATTTTTTTCAAAAAAATTGTAGAATAAGTTAGGTCTCATGGAGTGTAATTGTTATATGGTATGCACAAAATGAGTTTTCTCAAATACCTTTTAAAATTATGACACAACATTTAGGATATTTAAAACAATATTCCACCACCATGTTCAGAATATACTCAACTAGTGTAAAAATGGAAGATTTAGAATAGAGTATGGACATCTAGTACAGAATATTGGAAAGTTAATTTTCATCAAATGTTATTTTTTATAGTTGTTTAATAGTTCAAATTTATAGAATATTATATCAATCAAATTTGTAAGCTATATTTTCCCATATTTCCATGTGGAGATAATCAACTTCATAATTATCTTGGTTAGTAAAAAAAGTTGAAATGGGCATCCTAGATTTTAAAGTGATATTAAATATATGTATTAAGTTTTTTGAAAAAATATTCATATTGTATTTTATTGAGATTTTTAACAATGAAATGGAAGTTATCTAGGTTAGGTTTCATAGTACTTGGTGGAGAAAAATGCACAATTCAGGTGGTGTGAGTAATTCCATTACTATATTGTATTATTGGAGAAGCGCCATTCAATGCAAGGTCAAATCACTTGCTCAAAGAATTTGTTTCATTGAATTTTCCACATTAGTTTTTGGAAGCATGCATAAGGCACATACAATATTTTATTCATTTCATTGAAGGAAATTAGACCTTATGTTTGTTATTTTCTTATATGAAATTGTATAGGTCTTCTTTGGTAGTCCTTTGGAGATTATTAATGTATCTAAACAAAGGATTATTTGTGAATTTATTTTTATATTTCCATTACATCTGAGTGACTAATAAGGTGTGTGTAGAGGTAATCAAGGTTAGAGAACATGTTATTTTGTAAGTTGATGTGGATGTTATAATTGTATAATATTTATTTATTAACATTTTATCATTGTCGTATAATTGGGTTGATTGTAAATCCTTATAATATTCCATGAACACACATTAACATAATCACCATAGGTTTAAGAGGCACCTTGATGATAAATTAAATACTTTACTCAAGATAACAAGTGTTTCAAAAAAATTGACCTATGTACATATATTGATCAATTGTAACATAATGTCACTAAAGTATTTACAACCCTCACTCAATAAACCTACATGTAGCTTGCATTCACTCATGTGTTTAAATTGGATATTTGGATTAGGGCATGGACATTTAACAAACGATGATGGAAAGATGTTTTTTTGTCAAATTTACTTATAACATTAGTTTTCTATACATGTATAGAACAAATAGAACCATACAAAAGGAACTTAAATAATTTGAGAAAATTCAAAATGATGACATATGATATGTTGCATTGTAATGAACGAAGTATATGTACAAGGACATCCTTTAAAACATGATGGAATTTAAATTTTCTCATATGTGAACTAATCACACAATTCATTATGATATGTGATATTTTGGACGTTAATGAATAAAGGATATGCCAAAAATGGTTTCATTAACAAGGCATTTGAATCTTTCAATAACATTCAAATGACATGTGTAATATGAAAATCCATAAGCTTTCCATCATACTCCCATTATGTTTCAAAATGTGTACTTTATAATGGATATAGTTAATAATTTACTCATGTAGATATGTATTTTTTTTTTTCAATAATACTCAAAGAATCAAAAGTTACTTAAAAATGACTCAAGGAAACATGGTCTCATGGAATGCATTTTTTCAATTTATTTTATTGACATAAAAAATAATAGAATAAGATAAATTTAACTTCATGTCACTCATATACAATGTTTAAAGTGGAAATTCAATAGAAATAATAATAACTTACCTTTTCCTCTACATAGTATAAAAACACTAAGTCTTCGAGCTCCTATTTATTCTTCTCAATAGTGAAAATGACATGTACTTAGGACTAAATAGGTAATGTGAGATTGTGTAGTAAAAAATACTATGATATAAATGCGGCTCAAAGATGATGTAATTTTTTTGTCACATTTGCACCACTATTATTGTAGAAGAATTTTCTCAATTTTTACTTCAAAACACAAAAAATGAACAGGAAAATGACATGAAATCAACACAAACTATGATTTTTTTTGCACTATATAAAGCATTGACTTATTATCACATATGATTAACTAAAATGTGGATTTATAAAATTAATCTAAACTAGTAAAAGTAGTAAATAAATATGGAAAGTGACTCAAGAAACTAAGCTAATGAAAATAGAATCCATAATGTGTAAGAATAGTAACAAATTGACTTAGCTAATTCACATGTTGGTCTAGACTATGTTGTAGAATAAAATGAATACTCATGAAGAAGGAATGAACATGCAGAATTCCTAAAGAGGAAAAATATGAGATGTTTAACTAAACTGGGGTGCTTGGGAGAGGATCAGTGTGCCTGTGGGTGCCCTACTATGAGTTCTTCACACCTTGGTCTATAAAGGAGGTCTAGAAACCAAACCTATAGGGTTGGATGATTATGTGAATCCCTCACTTTGTGTCACATGTAACTCACCGCTCTATGCTAAATTTCATTGATAATTAACAATGAAGAATAGGCATTCAAAACCCCAAGGCAAGAATCAAAGCCTAAAAAATAAAAATCCAAATGAAGGAGTCGGTCTTCCCTCAATGACCACAATAGTGGAATTACAAACTCAACGCTACACTACATCTCAGACCCAATGTAGTTCTATTTGTGTGTGTGCAATCATTCCCTGGGTGTATCTCTTGCTAGTCACACTTTACTTAGTGAAATAAATATGTGTAGAACATGTAATAGAATGGTGGATGAAATAGAATAATATTTCCTCCTACGTTTGTGTGATGCAGATGAATAATCCTTGTGTCTTATGATGGAGATAGATGGATACGAATGATATTTAGATGGATGCAACCTTAGATAGTGATAGTAGTTCCTAGTTCTTGGTCAGTCATTACAGACTCATAACATTTTATTTATATGGTTATCTTGTTCTAATTTCATAATTAACCTCGAAGAGTTCGACCACAAAAATGAAAGAATTTTCAAATTGCTAGAAAGTGCCCAAAATAAGGTGAGATAGTGTAAAAAGGATCAAGGTTCCCCAAGTAATGGCCCATGCACCCCAGTCAAGGATAGAATGATGGAAAATTCTAAAAGCATATTGTGCATGTATGCAGTGAAGGTCAGAAAAGATGAAAAAAAAAAAGTAAAATGGCCAAGAGATGGAGGTTAATTAGTATTTTCTTCACTCAAAAACCATATAAATAGTAGTATGATGCTGAGACTAAATAATGTCTAAAGTGCATGATTTTGTGTCGACATTTTTCCTCACTTTATGTTGGTGACTAGAAATCTCGGTAACTTAAAGTAGATAGAGATGCACACCTGATGTCCATGTAGAGTGATGCAGAAATCATGCTTAAGGACTCGAAAAAGCATGGAGTGAGAAAATTATGATGAAGCATGGAAAATAAAGATGCAAAATAAAAAAAAAGTTATCAAAGTGAACCTAGGGTGGAAATGCATGTCTAGTTGCCAATGTGTGTGATGTACCTACATGTTTAGTATCGTGTGTGCTACCAAAAAATGTTGTTATTGCCCCTATTTATTGTAGTTTTTATTGACTACTTTCTTCTCATATGGTTGGACCTCCATGGATAAGATGATCAAGTATTCAAATGTGCATGTATATATGTCAAAAAACAAGTAAAACACACATGCATATGTAACAAAAAGATTGAAATGAAATTATGAAAATTTTAATAGGATCATGTGCACCTAATCCATAATAAGAGAAAGGGTGTAGAAAGAGGATATCTTTTCCTCAATTTTTGGGCGGTCCAACGCCGCATGAAAAAGAAGTGTAGGTAGGATTTATGTTGTATCCTCCAACCTATAACTTCTTCCATAAATATGTGTGAAGAGATCTCTGTACTATGTGGTTTTTTTACCAATCCAATGCCAGTGACTAAAGTAGTGTATAGAGGAATTCTGTTGTATCCTCTAGCCTGTAACTAATCCCAAGAATGCTCAGGACAACCATAAATGTCACTGTGTATAGGGTTCATAAACTAATATGAACCCACTCACTCTATAACCTAGAATTCTAAGGGCGGAAATTGAATGAAGTGAACCAGTGTAGAAGCATTATGTATGTAAAAAATCCAAATGCTGTCCCCCTCTTTGGAGGCATAAGCAAATTTTCTGGTAGGAAAATGTGGTCTGAAAAGAGGACCAACAACATAAAATTTGTAACTCTTCCCTACAGGGGAAATAAATGTGCTTTAAAGAGACGAAAGCACGCACAAAAAAAGGTTATCTAGAGAAAATTAGTACGAACAAGTATGCATGTAGAAATAAATGTGTAATCTACCGAGCAATATATTAATGTAAACACACAATAATACAAAGTAGATAGCCAAAGCATGTTGCATACATGGGACACCACTCATGATGTCACAAGACATACAAGGCCATAATGGCTGCATACAACAAACAAGTGTGCACACTAAACATAGGGCAATGCCCGCAAACAAGGAAAAAAAATAGCAAACAATGTAACAAATAAGTATGGAAGAAAATATCCCTCCATCCAAGTGCAGCACATGAAGCACCCATAAGTGTGTTACAAAGATAACCCATATGTAAAGAGCATGTATAACTAATGAGTATAAAGTACTAAGTACAAAATGCAACAATAACACCTATAAGAGATAAATATGGATGCCTCAAGCGACTAGTGTAGTATGAGTAGAAGGTGAGCATCCATGCTAGGTACATAAGACCTATATTTGTGATCAAAAATAAGAAAAGGTGAGAACATACATGTGTGTATGGTATATACAAATGACATACAATAGATCTATCCAACATGTCTAATAAGATGACAATATACAAGAAAATGTAAGCACGGGTAAAAGAAACCAAGATATGAAATATGTTATGGATGGATGGAATGGAATGAAATATGGATGATAGGAGTCACATGCCCCCAAAGTGGATGGATTTGTATGCAGTGAGGTTCATTTGGTTTCCCCCCTTCGTAATCAAGAATGAACCGTAAAAAAGAGTGTGTTATCAAGAAATGATAAAATAGTATGTATTGTGTTTAACATGTTATTATGAATGTGTATATGTGTTGTGAACATATGTGGCATAGAGATGATGTGTGTGTGACCCTTATAGGTAAAGTGTTTATCACGACATGTTTATTCAGCAAGTGATGATATAGACGAAAGCATATATCACTACATGATTAATAAAGGGAGTGGGAAGGTAGCCTAAAGAGTATATCACTACAAGATGAGGATAAGGAGTGGTGATGTATCTTAAAGTGTATACCACTGCAAGATGAAGACACTGAGTGGTGATATAGCCTAAAATATATACCACTACCAAATGAATAAAGGGCGTAATTTTTGTAGCCTAAAGCATATACTACTATAAGATGATGGGAATAGGTAACCATTTATCCTATTGCTTATGTCACTAACATAGGAATGTAGCATGATATATGATCAAATTATAATAATATCTAATTTATTTGTAAAGCCTCTACAGTCGAGTATGGACAAAAGAACTAAAGTTCTTCGTAGGGTAATGAGTGCAACACATAGAATACGATGTAGTATGTGTTATGATAATAGACGACCATATGATGTGTAGGATGTTTGATATGAAATGTATAGGATACAATGAAAAAATTTATAGATAGACTAATAGTGGGAAATGCACATTATGTGATGTGTATACTAAGGAATATGTAATGCTAGATACAAGTGTGACACATGTATGATGATGAATAGTATGATGTATGATGTATGATGTGCAGATGTTTAAATGTCAAAATGATGTAAACCAAAAATAAAGTATTGATTTCATATGTGCGATGTGTGAATAGACAAAGTGTGTAGTGTGTGGGGTTCATGTGTTGTATGCCCTCAACAGTCAAGTGTGAAAAAAAGCACAAGAGTGTGTCGTCGAGTAATGGTCAATGTTAAAACATGTGAGTAATATTCCTAAACTATGAAGTTGATGTATGATAATGTGTAAATGAGAGATATGTAATTGTTAAAATTGTAGGGGGGATGTGTAAATGTTATGCCCCCCAAGAATGTAAGTGATGGAAGTATAGTCAAAATACACTAAGTGGATCAATGTAAGGAGTATCTTCCTTATCGAAATTAATGGCACACTAAATTGATAGAGGATTATGATCATTAAATGGTTCATCATGATAATAAGCTTCATCCCTATCCCAGTCATCGACATAGGTATGGTTTATAGTATATGGTGGAATTAAAAATTTAACTTTAGAACGTGGTTGTTGAGCATGACTGTGTAATGTCACGGATACTTTGATGAAAGAGGTTTTAGACTAACATTAAGATGAGGTTTCTTAGTTTGAATAGGTGTCATTGTAGATGATTGTTATCCAATTTTCCCCAAGTAGAAATGGATAGCAGGGACCTAGCAAGACTAAGACACCGGATAGGACCCCTTACAATGAAACTGGGTTAGAGGCAGTTTCCAAGGTCACCGAAGCCCGTTAAGTCAATTAAAGAGTGAAAATCATCTTGAGGAAATTTTTTCCTCTTATAGGTTTTGACCCTTAAGATTAAATTTTAAAAATTATGAAATGTGGACCTTGTGGGCCCACGTCTGGCCAAAATAGGAAAAATATGAGGGAAAGTGTGATAAGTCTCAAAACACCCTTGCATGCATTCCTAATCAAGCTTCTGACACGAAGAAACTTCAAAATTTCCCAAGGATGAGTTTTAGGGGGGAAAACATATTCATTTGGGTCTTGATAGGCCATTGAGAAAAAAGTGAGCTTGCCAAGATACTTGGCAAGCAACTTGGTGAGTTGCTCAATTAGCTAGAGGTTGTATTGAGGAGTGAGTGATGAAGGGATTGTGAAGTAGCTTGACATGTGACTAGGAGCCATCGGAGGTTGACCCGAGTCATTTCTATGCAAAATCAATTGGTTAGAAGGTAGATGGGTTACACAAGATTTCTAAGATCATGATATTGATGGGTGAGATGTACAGTGGGAGACATCAGTGCTTCACACAATCAAGGTAGATTGATTCACAAGATATGGAATTTGGAAAATTTCAAAGTAGAGGCACCTAGGTCGATGACAAGGGTAGCTGAGCATGGATTCTATGACCTACTCACCTCGGTGAGTGGCTTAGTGTAGGTTTCGGCTCCTTTCAATGGTTTCAAGCATTGAAGAGTTGTCTCCACCGTGGAAGCTAGTGACAATGAGATGGAGGGGTCCCTTTGCAAGCCATAGATGAAGCTCATCGCTAAGGATCAGAAATGCAAACTTCGAGTTACACAAAGGGCTCCATCAATGCATGTGGAAGTTGACTCGGAACATGGTGAGCCATCAAAAGTCGTTAGGTGGTTAACTCAACTAAGGATTCAGTGGAGAAATCTCGGGAGTCAAGCTGTGCAAGAGTGTAGAAAGCACGATTTATGAATGTTTAAAAATTTATGGGTGCACCATTTAAGACATGTCGAGTGAACATCTTCATATTTTTGTGAGGTGTAGACTCCAAGTTGAACATGTCTGAAATTCAGAAATGGGATTTGTGACTTCAAGTATCAACGGGCATACAACTCTGAAGCACCAACTCTAAAGTCTAAAATATTCAGTCTTCAAAAGTAGATGTTTGTGGAGGAGGGGAGGAAATCTTTTTAGAATTTGGGGGAAAGAAAATTCCGAAGATGGTTGGTGGTGAACTCTGAAATATTGTGGCCTGAAAAACCCAAAAAAATGAAAATAGCCACCCAATGAATTCAAACAATCCCGCCGAATTAGTACATTAGATGATGAGCTGACTCACTGACCCGTCAGGTGTGGTAGGTGGTAAATGTATTGAATATCAATTCATGTGACTAAGTTCTTAATGTGTTCATGTCGAGTTGTATTGAATGAAGAGTTTGGTAGGTGGATTTTGGGCTTAGTGGGTAGGATTTGAAGCTCAAAATCATGGACCAAATTCTATTTAACACAACTTGAGCAAATTTTGGCCAAATTTGATGAATTTACACGTATTGGAAATGGAATTCAATACTCTATCCAATGGACACATATAAATGTAGAGACTAAGAGGGTAGGTGAAGGATAGAGCCATGCAAGACACTTGGTGCAAAATGATGATATCTTCCTTTGTACTCACCATTGTTTACAATCTTGTAGTCAATGGAAAGATAGTTTCAAGCTCCATAGTATGTGATGATCATAGATGAGAAATTAATATGTTTGGTGGTTGATAACCATGATTAATCTGAATCCCAATCCATACCCAAGTGCATCATGAATCCATGCCTTCAAACATAACTCATGGTACAAAGAGATGAAATTTTATAGGTTTTGCAGCCATTACATAAGAATAATGATGATTTTCGATGTGTTTTCTAGGATTTCAGACCTTTTCCCTCTCTCTCTCCACTCTACTAATATTTCCTCTATACATTGTAAGGAGGGGTTCAATAAAAATAGTTGGATTTTTTACAATTGTTCCTCCCTTTTTTCATGTGTATGAGAAATATGTGGAGTTCAAGCCTCCCATTGATATTTTAATGAAAGGTTCGTGCCTTTGGCCCTCATATAATCTATTTTATCAACTTTTGGAGAAATAAAATAGATTTTTGGATCATTCTCAAAGCTCTTTTATGTTTATTATGTGATTGGGTTTGTAGTAGGTGTTTTGATCTGTGGTGTTGAACAATCATCTTCTAATTTTCTTATTTCATTCCCATCTAGTGCAAGATATTCAACATTCCTTATTCGTGCATCACCTCCAACTAGATAGATCTACTTTTCATGCATCCTCTTATCCCTATCTCCTTGGAAAACATTAGGGTAGGATTAGATTAATTTTCTCTATAATTTGGGCGTGTGGTGTCAAAATTTAGGAATAGGAAGCTGAACTTTCTCTAGAGATCTTTCCTGATTGCAAAGTTCCATACTTTTTGAATAGCTCCATGCTGTGCAATCACACCAAATATCCCATCAATAACATGGACCATTCGTGGGTGTTGTAATTTCAAATAAATAATTTTGGCATGCCTAGGTGGACAAGGAGTCATTTCCACAAGATTTGAAGCTATTTTCAAGAAATTTGGACTTAAAAAATTAAAGATTTTCAATTTTAGATTTTTCACCAGAGGCGTAGAGTTTGAAAATTAATTTTTAGAGGTTTTATTTAGTGAAACAAGCCCAAATTTCACAGGTATCTAGATTGAGAGAAAAAATTCAAAAGGGTATTCTTAAATTTCCAAATATCTAATTTTCAAGTTTTTTTGTACTTCAGAATTTTGGGTTTAGGGATTTAAGACCTTTTTGTTTAATTTGGCATTTCAAGATTTTGGGATTTTAGGTTTCGGGATTCCTTCAATTTTGGAATTTTTGGTTTTTTGGATTGTGATATTTTGAGGTTGAATTCTGCACTATTTTTAGAGTTTTATGTTTTTGAAATTTTCAGCTTTCGAAGGTTTTCAATTTCAGGGATCTTGGCATTTAAGATTTTGGAGACTGGAAGTTGTAAGCCAACCTTAGACTTCTTAAAATTAACATTTAGGCACTATAAATTAGTTTTCTACATTTTATAAAGATTGGTGTGTGTCTTTATAAAATCATATCCTTTAGAGGCTCATTTCCAAACACATCTGATGTCTCTGAGGGTTATAACTCAATGATGTAGCATCATAGGTTGCTCAAGTACATGAGAAGAATTTTTACTAGGTTTGAAACAAGAGAAGAAGGAATATTTTTGTAGCTGAAATTATCTCCAAGTAGAGGAAGAAGATGAAGAAGACCACAAAGATCACCATCTCCACCTAACTGAACTTTATCTACACCTCTACCTGTTAGACCCTTCATTCAATCAACTAGAGTCCTCAGACCAATCATAATGGTTCATCAAGGGCCATCAAATATCTTTGTCAACATCATGGGACGTAGTCCACTTTCCTTAAATGCTCAAAATCCTATCCCAATTGCAACATTGAAAAACATACCCTACTTCATAGGAGAAAATCATACAACCCCTATTTACATATCCAAGACATTGCAAATGTCTGTGCAATCCACAGAATTAATGAAATGGATGTAAAATTAAAACTCATGGCTTCCACTTTTAAGGGAAGGCCTTTTAATGGTTTAGGATCCTAATAATGGGATCAATTCAAAATTTGGACCAGTTTTGCATAGTTCTCTATAATCAATTCAGATAATGGGTAGACAATCTATCTTTATTGGAACAATTGACAACAATCAAGAGAGCTATAACTGAGAAAATGGTAGATTTTAATTTATGATTCCAAAATACTTGGTACAGAATTCTAGTTGCCATGAGATCAGTTGCACAAGATCCATTCCTTTATTTCTTGAAGTCTCTAAATTTAGACATAGATATGATGATACAATCAATGGGGGGAACAACACTACCAGGAGCCTACAACGTAGTTATTAAGGCCAAGAACTACTTGATTCAGGCAGGAAAGCTTACATCTAGGCCACCTATGCCTCTGTAAATTGAAACGGGAACTCCCACAACTAGTAAAACCCCTGAGTTGAATCTCATTCCAGCTCCTAGGAATTAGAGCAATAATGATGCTGCCACTTCTTTAAGCACTTCAAAAGAACTTCATAAGGTTATGAAGTAGCTACAAAACCCTATTAGAAACTATGACACTGAGAGGGGGTAGATCAATCAATGTCTTAACAATTTTACCTTTTTGAATCTTATATGATAAAAACATAAACACACATAAGCAAATTGTTATCCCTAATTCACACCTCAAGGTAATTTGGATAACTTGCATAATTTTTTCAGGCCTAAATGACCAGGATTGATTCAAGGCCCAAAATCAAGTTTTGGGGGTCATTTTGGCTTCTCTCTAACTTATCCATCTAAGGAAAAAATCTAGGAAGATTATAAAAAATTGCAAAAATCCCAAAAATTTGGCCTGTGCTAGTGAAATCGGCAAAAACAAGTTTTTGGAGCCCAGGCCTCACATGTATGCACAGGACATCCAAGACCCATAAAGGTGAAATGGCCAATTCATAAAGAAATCAGAAAAATAGGTTTTTTGGAGCACAAGCCACATAGGTATGCATGGGACATCTGGGACCCACATAGTCAAAATGTCCAATTAACAAAGAAATCGGAAAAATCAAGTTTTTGGAGCCCAGGTCGCACAGGTACGCACGGGACATTCGAGATCTGCATAGGAAAAATGGATGATTTGCAAAGAAATCAGAAAAATCAGGTTTTTGGAGCCCAACAAACACAGGTACACGGAAGACATTTGGGACCCACAAACCCAAAATCACCATCAACAAGTGTGATGCGAAAAAGGCGGAGGTCAACGACCCTCACAGCCCAGTCAACGTTGGGACAAGCGGGACCGTAAGACTTGATTTTACTTAAAATGCCGATAGGAAGGAGACTTTTGGGTAGAACAGGGTTTTTATCCAGGACAGCTGGGACATAAGGACCCAAAATACCTGATATAGTTGCATGTAAGGGAAAATAGTGCAAATCAGACCCTGAACTTCACACCACAATAACTTTTGACCTAAAGATCCAATTTTCACAAAATTTGACTTTATGGAATGAGCATGATGTTCTTTACGACACATATTTATTATTTTTATGAGGGTAGATTTTTGACAATAAAGGAAACATATTCATCCCCAGTCAATCAGATGATCATTCCCGTTAAATCACAAAAATGCTTGGCAAACCCAAAATAGCTGCTCGCACTCAGAAGGCAATAACTTTTGCATTTTTTAGCAAAAACAAACAAAATTGGTACCGTTGGAATCATGTTTCTAATACCAAGCCATTGAAATAAATAAATTCAGAATTTTATGAGAAATCAATGGTGATTTTATAGAAAACATGGCCAGGTTCGAAACATTGTTTTATTTGGTAGCTGGGATACATTAATGAAGCATGGGCTGACATTTCTCACTCCTGCAAGTTATTGGCTAGTATGGGGATCCTTTTCCAAGAAACAAAACATTATTTCACTTCATTTACTACCTTGAAGGACATATTTTGAGATTTTCACTTACCCTCTGTCTCTCTTCTTAGAAATCTATAAATTGGAGTGTTGGGCTCATTATGAAGGGAGATAGTTTTAAGTAGAAAAACTCTATCAAAATTGCTTTATGAAGCCAATGTGCTGTAAACCCTTCAAGTGGACTCCTTGTATGGTGATCCAGGTCCTTATCTTGTAATAGATCAGATTGTGTATACTTATGAAGCATTAGATGCAAGTTTGTTTGCATTCTTTTTGTCCTTTCAAACTCATTGCAAATATATTGTGTCTATTTTACATTCTTTCAAGGGTTCATTATCATTGTGTATACGTGAAATGTTGTTGTAAATGTAGTTGCTAGATTATGGAGAACTGTTATCACCCCTCTTAGTATGCATTCTCCTTCTTCTTTTCACACATTGGAAGAATATTCTCACACTCTCATTTATTAGTGTATCAATGCTTTAGAGTAGGATTTTTTTGCATACACACTCTCTCTCTATTCCCTTGGAAGTTTAGATTAGCATTAGATATTATTTCTTGTATTAGAGTATATTATGGTAGGTAGTTTAGGAGAAAGAACTAAATTTCTCTGGAGGTCTATCTCAAGTAGCAAGTCCCACAACTTGGAGATAGTACCCATGTTATCCAATCACACTGCGAGCTCAAGCACACACACTTCTACAAACCGTAGGGTGGCATGATTCGGTGATAACATTAATTACAAGAGAGTACAAAATGACACAAATTTTAATGTGGGAAACCCAAAAGGGGAAGAAAAAAAACTCAAACTATGAACTATGCTTTTTACAAAATTTTCCTTCTTTTATTACATTAGTTTAAATTTTGAGCTTCAATTCAAGTAAAAGTTGCTACTCCTAAATTCAACTAAGCTGCTACCTAGTCTGAAGGCTTCAACACCCTTTAACTCAATCAATTTTTTTTTATCTTTAGTGAGCTTCCACTCACAGGGAAGCTTCAACTCCCCAACTACTAAGATGCCACTTAGACGTGTTCTACCAATTGATCCCTCTTGAATTAAATTTTTCAACACCCGATGATGACCCCTATATTTACACTATTTTCTTCTTCTTTTGCTTCTCGATTTTGTTCCTAGGTCACTATTCTTCTCATTCTCTACTTGTCAATTCAACACACCTTTTTTATCTTACAAGGTTCATTCAAAAACTATTTCCTTCAACTTTCTTAAGACTATCTACTCATCAGCCAATATAAGTAATGTATACTAACTATCATCCTTTCATTCATTCTATTCAGACTCCTTGATTTACCCTCTTAAATCCCTCAATCTTGTAAGTATGCATTCTCCTAGTTCATAAAATTTGGCTACATGTATTCACTTCTCTATTTTATAAGATTGTTCTTTACTGGCTTTGCCTTTCAGATGTCTAATTTTATACAAAATGGTCTAATTCATTTAGGTTCATTTATTGCTTTATCAGGACTTACAAACTATTTAACAGCTTTTAAGATAGTTCTACAATCAATCTCTAACATCTTCTATATCTCAGTCTAAGACTGCTTTTAAGCACACTTCAATCTCTTTCTTTGATATGATATTCAGTCGACTATTTCTTCCTATATCTTCTCACTATTTTCATTCAACTCTTTTTATCTCTACTTACCCACATGAATTCCAGCTCCCCATGAAGACTCTTGCACTTCCAAATTCTCTCAAAAAGGGAAATTGACTCTTCACTACGTCAATGGAATTTCTTCATCAAGCTAGGAGGAATTTTCAATGAACTTGAGTCCAAAAATGTCTCATTGCATTCCCAAATAGTTTTTCAACTTTGACCATAAGACTATAGACATCATTATATTGACAACCTACCTTACTTTCTAAAATGGGTAAAACTTTTAAAGAGTTCAAGAGTTGCATATTACTTATGAAGACCAAAAGAGTATACTTAGATTGGAGTTGCAACTTGTGAAAGAAAACTTGGTCCTATGCAGGTCTACAGACCACTGTGCTACAAAACCTGATTTATCAAAGAAAGAAAAACTTTAAAAATTAAATGATCATCCATGAAGCTCATTACATCTCTGTGGCACTTGAATTACAAAGGATACAAGCTGCTTTAGTTGAAAGATGTAACTTAGAAGGATAAAAAAAAGTTTTTCAGTTTACACAGAAACTATTAGAGAGGACTGTTAATTTGTCTTGTAGCTTCAAGACACATTCAAATTACCAAAGTGATTTCCAAAATTAGAACACCCTTCCACAATATTGACCCAAAAATTAAATTTCTTAGATTTTATTAATAAGGCATTAAATTAGAAAACTCTGATTTTTCAGTCCTACATGGGTTTGGGAGAAACAATCACTAAGAAGTCACTCAATTTTCCATGAAATCTTCTGAATCCTTTTGCAATAGGAACGTGTGCCAAAAAATAGCTATCCTAAAAATATATCATTTTTCATTTGTTAAATTGGGGTATTTGAATGTTTTTGGAGTTTCTAACCCTATAATCGAGGTACATGCACAGTCAAATCCCAAGAGCACTTAAACAAAGAATTCTCTATCATTTTTTCATGAAATTTAACAATTATTTTTCCTATGGCTCATTGAAAACATTCTCCATCATTTATACATCATATCCAATATTGAACAATTTCCATATGTTTGCAGAAGTCCAAAATATAATGCACAAACTGGTAACAAGGTAATAAACGTTGATTTAAGATACATTTCAACTAGTATTTCACATTTTAAGGCTTGAAAATAACTTTGAAGAATTTCAATCCTCTCCATTAGTATTTTAGATCACCTGAGGTCATATTAAAACATCATTTTATTGTTATGAAAATATACCCCTAAGCACCCCTGTCTGAAAGCAACACTAACAAACAAATCGTCCTTATGTAAAAAAAATTCATATTGGTAAAGAGTGGAGTTTCTCTAATCATTTTAGATGATGTAAATGAAGATTAGAAATCAAATATTTAAAATAAAAACTCCCCAAGGAAGTGAATTCATAGAAGCATAAGGTAGATATTCCTGGTTTTCTCTTCAGGACAATCTGTGTAAACAAGCGTTATATGTTAGAATTAATAAAAAAAACTTGGACATGATCAAACTCATTATCATGAACCTATGGAGGAAAACTGAGATAATATTTGAGAATGATATCAATTTTATGTAGTTAGACCATTCACATGCTAGGAGAAATCACATTAAGAACAATGACAATGACAACATGTGTACCTTCCAGATGCAAATCCTTTAAATAATTTTTGAGCATAAAAAAAACCATGAATTGAATATGGAGATACTCTGAAAGTGATTAAATTGAGAAATGGAATCCAACTACACCTTTTGGCTCTTATTGATTTGGTGCACAACTTCAATAACTTCTCCACCAAAATTCTCATAACTTCTCAACCACACCTCCTTTTGAGAAAACTATTTTTGCATATTATTTTTATGCCAATTTACTCCAAAAATTATTTCTATGATTTAGTCAGAGAATACTTTATATTTTGTCTTAAAGGATAAGAAGCCAAGAGCCTCAAAATTCATTTTCTAAAATGTTGTTTGTAGAAAAACTCACATAACTTTCTCAAATGACCTAAAATTTTGCATGAAGACCCATGACACATTCCTCAATAATATCGCATGATTTTTTTGAAAAGGATAGGTCTAATTTTTTTTTATCTTGTCTCATTTACATGTAAGACCATTGTTTTTTCTCAACACCATTTCTAACCAACATGCAAAGCTAAATTCTGTGGCCGAGCTGAGCCTAACCTATGCTCACACATATTTTGGATACTATCTCAAGGCCTCACCTAGGATTTTTCTTACCTTTACCATCCTATTACACTTCATTAGGCACTTGAAACCACCTAAAAATGGGACTACCAAACAAACTTCAAGGCCCTACCTTTGTGAAAACATTGTTGATGAGAAATCATAGCACCCCTGAATTTCTACAACTCAATGGGTTGAGAATCTCATTGTGATTACATAACATGGGTACTATCTCCAAGTTGTGCGACTTTCTACTTGAGATATACCTCCAGAGAAAGTTAGTTCTTCTTCCTAATCCTAATGCTAAACTATTTCTAAGGGAGTAAATGTGACTATCTACTCCTAATCTAACAATGCCAAGGAGATAGGGAGAGAGAGAGAATGAAAAGAATGAAATCCTACATTATAGAGGTGGTAACACCAAGAAAAGGGGGTTGTTGATCATAAATCCAAGTGCATGAAATTGAAAGAGGTGAGAAATGGAGAGGATGGATAAGATGCATCACAAATAAGAGACAAAGTTCACACAGAAAACCATTTCAAACCCATTAAACACATCTCTAAAAACTTGCAATAGCCAAAATAAATATGCAAAATATACCCTGCAATGGTGAGAGGAAATAAGAGACAATAAAATAAGGAAGGATGGACAAAATGCATCACAAAACATATTTTATTGCTCCATGAGTTCACACAATACACCATCAGTGGGAAAGAGGAAATAAAAATTCCATTACAAAGCCAAGAGAGGAGGCTTAAAATCCACATTCAACCATAGGGAAGAAAGAGAGCGGGAGACAGGAGAGAAGAATGACCAACCTTTAGAAAATTTCCCCTCCTTTATAATATATAGGAAGAATGAGAGGGAAAGGAAAGAATAATTCAAATCCTTCTCCAACCACCCCAATATTGCATTGAATTCACTTAGTCCAACCATGATGATTTCCATTGTAACACCCATGCCTCCATGTGTTGTTACTTGCTGGGAATGAAAGGAGGCCCATACTTCATTATGGCGGTGGATGAGAAATGTGATAGCCTCGAAAATGGCAGACTGTATTTTTTCATTATGGTGGTAGGTGAGTAGTAGACGTCGAGAGTTTTCCAAAAATTCCTCCCTTTCTCAAATCTTAGTTCCTAGTTGAAAGATATGGCTGTCTGAAGTTCAGGGTCAGGCATTTAACGTGGGATCATAATATTTAAAAGAGTATATCCATGCAAGATCCACGTGGCAGCCCCACATGTCTTAAGATTTCACCCCCCTCTTTTCACTCTTGAATTTGAACCGATTTGACACTTGGCGTCGTCTATGGGACTAATTTATTTTCTTTTTTTTTGGCTAAGTTCTTACTATTTTGTAGAGAAACTATGTCAGACCCTAGACACTTGGAGAGCCTGCACACATTTGGCATCTCTGATTTTTTTGTACCTTTGAAGGTGAACTGATGAGACATGTGGCACCTTCCATAGACATGTTGTTTATTTTCTTTGAGTAAACTCTCTCTAGGGTTGATTTTGAAGTGCAAGAGTCAGGTGCGAGGCATGGAAGGGAGACAAAGAGAAGGCTTGTGCGCCAGAAGAAGGGAATAAATTGAGCATGTGGGAGGAATATGTGAAAGGGGGAAATGGAAGGGGGAGCAGAATGTGAAGGGAGAAGCAAGAAGGTGCACAGGGAGTGCACGGAAGGACTACAACCTATGCAAGGTGACAAATGAGCAATCCTATACATGTGCAATCTGAAATGTGAAGCATTAGAGCCAGAGTGAAACAAAAACTCGTCCAAATAGTCGGTAGGGTTATTTGGATAATAATTTGGTGACTTTCAGAGCCATCTTCATGCTAGATGAAGAGACTCGTAGCCTTGGAAGTATCCATTGGGCATGGAGTCATGAATGATAGCCTAATACTTATCCTGTTCTTAAAACTTGAACTTGATTACTTGCACTTGGTGACCCTAAATCTGCCCCACTATCTGCACTCTAAATTTTCATAAGAATCTTTTTGAAGATAATATTTCATAGAGTAGAAAATTTTCTTGACCTGAAGCATTCACATGTCCCTAAAATGGATTTCTACAACATTCACCTTAGAGGCACATCGAATTATAAAATGATATAACCTTAGAGCAACAAAACACCACAACACTGCTATGTACAAAACTTAAAATCATGCACACCCCAAGTGGAACATGCATAGTATGCAAAAGCACTTATTCTACTCAAAGCAAACCTTACCTACTCTACACAAACTGAAATAAAATGGAACTCAAACAAATCCTACAACTAGCAGGGAGAAGTAGCTTCCCTTTCTCAAAATGGGTAGCCATGTATCTGATTTGGCATTGAACATGGCTTTTATTATGAGTGAAAAACTGAGAAGAGGATGATCCTCCACCCAAATCATTAAGGTATCAACTAGAAACAAGACAAATACCTCTTTTAGTTTCTCTTCATTTCGATTCAAGAGGCATTGAAGTTGATCCTTGGTACTTTGAAACTCATCCTCATGCTCAGGAGAAAGCATGACAAGTGGACACTCCTATTTTGGCTCTAATGAATCCAAGCATTTCATTGGGCATGGTCTGATCCATGAATTTTTCCCAGTGTTCTAAACTTTAACTTCAAAAATGGAGTCTTCTTATGGACCGTCCTGGGTGAATGATGTGGAAGAGATGGTGTCTTTACTCTTCCCTTCCTCCTTCTGAGAATAACATGGAAGATTAATATCCCACAACCTTGTTTCTAGAGGGCCATTATGAGATACAGGCTACTACACTTGAATGCACTCCTCCATGGAAGCTAACTCATGTGCTTGGAAGAAAGATGATGTAGGAGAAAATGATGTGATCTCCTTGGGCTCCTCTCCATCAAAACAAGCCTCCAAGTTAGACAATTAATCTTCCCCCTCATTGTCTTGCTTCGTGTGTTTGACCTCCTCCATGGTGTCCTCCTGATCTATAAATTTCTCACCATGGTTCCACTAATCTTCAAACATGAAGTCTGAAATCTCAAACTCTTCTTCGACATTAGAGTTAGAAGGGGATGAAGTGGGTGGAATAACTAAAGGTTCTTTTATGTCATGCTTTGCATTTAAAGCCTCTGGAACTATATGGTCCTCCTCCACAACTGGAATGCACTCCTCCTCTTTTGGATTTTGAGTAGCTCCTTCTTCCCTTGCTTGTGTTGCAGCCAAATCCTCCACCACTTGTGGCTTGACCTCAGTCTAATCTAGGGGATTGACCATCAAGGGGATTTTATTAATCTCAAATCTAAGATCCAAGCTTATCAAGTTTGTAATTGTTTCTTCTTTTCTTGGCTCTTCTTCTTGCTGCTACCCTTGACTAGATTCTTGAGTTTCTTCTCAACATTGGCTCAAGAAAGTAGGATGAGTGGTGGGTGGAGAAGGTATTATGTTTGGATCTTGTGGAGGGGACTTGGATTTGGAAGGGAAAAGGGCAGAGGAATTGAGATGAGATGGAAGATTATAATATGGAGAAGGGAAATCAACACTTGGGGAAGTAAGTGAGAAACTAGACTCATGACCCTACTACGATGATACTGATTGAGAAAGAGGATAAGAAAATCTATGAGGTGGTGGAATTACCCATTAAAAAGGTTGTCTAGCACCCAGTTCGTAGACCTCTATTTCCTCGATCCACTGTGCAAGTTGGGAAAACATTTCAACCATGAAGTCAAGCTTCTCCTATGGGTTGTAATGTCTTGGAAAAGGGCCTTCCCATGGACAAGATGCCCTATAACCAATTTTAAATTCCTTCACATGTGTTGTAGCCCTTGAATGAACCATGCCAACCTTAATTCTTTGAATCTTCTTCAGCAGATCAACATTCTCCATATAGATGTTATCATCATATGTGTACTCTTGCTCTTGATAATCCCCATAGCCAAAATGGTTTTGACGCTGCTCATATGGGTAAGCATGATGGTTGTGAACCTAACCATAATGCTGATTTGGAGGATTCTTGAAACATATTGGAGGTGGAGTGCACTACTATTGATTCAAGCGTGAATTCTAATATGGGAATGAAACCATGACTACACAGCTTCATGAATGCCAGAAAATGGAAGGTGTGGAAAGAAGGATGGGTGGAAATAGATGGAAAAAAATTCTGTAACTCATAGAATCAGTTTTTGTCAAGATGGAGTTTCCAGATGTGCTTTACATGTGCCTCCAAAGGCTTAATCTCACTAAGAACACATCAACTTGATGAAATGAAGTGGTAAGGTGCTTCAAACCTATCCCACCGTGCGTGCTAATTTTTTTGATTTGAAACACTTTAGAATCCTAATCTTGCATTCTCTCTTTTCCATCAATGCCTTTTACATCAATGACAACAACCAACAATACAACAGGGTGAAACAATCTACCCCTTTTTCATTAATGGAAACATATTGAAACATGATGGAAAAATAATGTATTTGATAATGAAACAAGTTTCCATCACTCTCTCTACCCCTTTGACATCTATGAAAAAGATACACAAACACGTAAAACTAATTAGATTGGAAAAATTCAACAAAACTATAATGCTCATACCTTGCATACACTCTCCCTTAGAAGATATTGTTTTCTTTTCTAAAGAAGCCCAATAATTGCTTCTATTTTTCTTCCATATAGTGTGTACAACACTCCTTCAGATAATCCTGTAAATCCAAGCTTCAAAAATTATCTTTACATGACCACATGGTTTGAGCCTAGAATTGGGAAACAAACTCCCCCTAGACACAAGCACATATCTCTTGAAGCCAACAAACCTGTCTCAGAACCTTACCATCCATAGCTTCATGAATTCTCATCATAGTCATTTGATCAAATCAAAAAGTAACCCTAAAACTATACTTCATATCTAAATATGTACTTTTCACCTGAGGAGAACACTATTACAACCTTCTTGAAGCATGAAACCATATTCTTTATCCTTTTCCACAAAATTTTGAACAGAATCACTTTTATATTGATTTCCCTTAAATTTTCTAAGGTACCTTCATCTACCATGTGTACAACACTTAACTTGGAAACTTTGTGACTTATCTCATAACTCACAAGCCCTCAAAAATTGTTACCTACTTAAAATCCTGAAGTAAATTTTTGTTCACATTCAATGCAAGATATTTTTAGCATAAGTTCTTACAATTTTTAGCAAAGAAGGCAATGATTTATCATGGATTCACCATGTCAATTAATGTCTTAAAAATATCTAAATTTAGGTGTTATCACAAGAACTTATCCTTTTTCATACTTCTCTTTATTTCCCTTCACTATCTCTCATTCTTCAAATTTTCTAAATAAATCTAATACACTTGATAAAGCTTTGATAGAGACTCATACAAACCACTTCAGAAAAATCATTTTTCAATACTTTAGTCATGCAAGGCAAAAACCTTGGAAGTTATGACTCAGTAACACCTATTCACTAAGATTTCTCTTTAAGACCACTCAAGAGCTACACAAAATTCAACATGGAGTAAGGCATACAAATTTTGAAACTCACATACCTTGAAAAATTGGTAGATGCAATAGTAAGATTCAAATTTCAATTCCTTCAACTACCGTACACCTTCTAAAAACCTAGAGAAGGCATACCACCTTGCTAAATCACTTCAGAATAGGAAAAACTCATTAAGGCAACATGATGACTTAGCTATTTAAATATATTTCCTTGGTTTCTTTTTAATCTTCTAAGATACAATCCTTGGTGTGATTACCGGATCACCTAAACACTTATCTTCCTCTTTGGTGCCAAATAAACATAATTAATATACTTGTTCTAATACTACTTGGAGAAAACATTCTTCATGCTTTGTACTAGAGTTATTTTCTTTCTTTTTACCTTTTTCATCATTATCTTATTTCTTGTTTGTGCTCGTTTCCTATGTGAGTGACTTGGATTGATGTTTTTCTTCAGCATCTTCTCTTGTTTTCTTCTTATCATCCTTTGATGTCTTAACTTCTGATCTTTCTTCCTTGACCTTGAATACCCATATTTCCTTATTCTTACCAACATCTTTCTTAACCATAGTTGACTTGGTTTTACTATTTGTATTTGGATTTTCTATGTGTGTCCTTTTCTCTTGACTCTGAAAGACATTTAACTTATAGTTGAATGTAGGTGACTCATGATAATGTCTTGAAAACTGTCCAAGTTCATGACAGTTAAAGCACACAACTTGATTCGTGTCCCAAAACTAATTTACTGGATATTCTAAACAATTCTTGACAGTGTGTATTTTTAATTTGTAATTAAAACAAACTATTTTATTCTCATATTTAAACCTACAATCTCTCCATCGATGGTATAACTATACCTTTATTCTATAGTATCTTTATCTATGCCTAAAGATAATGTATGAAATACAAAATAAATGAAACATACTTGATAATTTCCTTGCAGTTGGCTTCCTAAAAGATCTTCCTTTTCTCTATTTTGTCCTTCTTGAGATGAGAACATCCTTGACAAGACGTGTTACTTGATTAAGATCTCAAAACTATGTGCTTTGTTTGTTCCATATCTTATTTCAGGGTCTTTACTTTTGCATTTAATTTTTCACATGCTCCACTCATAGCTTGAATAGTTTCCTGACATGTCTCATGCTCTACTCCACTAGAATTTCCTTTTTTTCTTTGCAAGTTTTTAAGATGATTAGTAACCTGTTTCAACTCAATCTTTTGGGTCTTTAGATTTTTTTCAAACTTTAGGCAAGTTGTTTCTTCTCCTTTTAAGGACTTTGACACATTTTCAATGAATGAAGCCAACTCATTTAGTTCTTGGCCATGAAAAACTTCTTTAAGCTTGATTTCTTCCTTTAACTCGTTGATAAGAACTTGAGAAATTTCATACTTATTCTTCACCACTGATTCTCCTGATGAACCCATGCTTGTGTCTTTAGGATCACCTCCAAGCTGTTAGGTTTGAATAAAGAGGACCATGCTCTCATACCAATTGTTAGATAATATGACACTGAGACGGGGGTGAATTAGTGTCTTCACAATTTTACCTTCTTAAATTCAATATGATAAAACCATAATCACATAGAAGGAAATTGAAAGAGAGTTCACAATGACACAAGGCTTAATGTGGGAAATACTAAATGGGAAGAAAACCAAGTTAAAATACAAACTATGCTTTGGATCAGTTTGTCCTACTTTTGTTACATTAGTTTCAAGGTTGAGTTTCAACTCAACCTGGAGATGCTACTTCTCAATTGATGAAGTTGCTACCTAATCTGGAGGCTTCAAACCCCTGTAATTTAATTATCTTCTACTGATCCTTAGTGAGCTTCAAATCATAGGGAAATTTCAACTCTCCTACTACTAAGCTGCCACTTAGACTTGTTCTACCAATTGATCACTCTTGAATTACTATCTTTAATAGATAATGATTACACCTATATTTGTACACTTTTCTTCTTCTTTTGTTGCTTATTTTTTCTCCCAAGTGACTATTATTCTCATTCTCTTCTTGTCAATTTAACACACTATTTATGACATATAAGGTTCATTAAAAATCTATTTCCTTTAAATTTCTTTAGAATATCTAATCATCATCCAATTGGATTCATGTATACTAATTGTCATGTTTTCATTCATTTTATTCAGACTCTTTGATTTTCCCTCTCAATTCCCTAACCCCTGCAAGCATGCAATCTCCTATCTCATAACCTTTGTCTGCATGTATTCACTTCTTTGTTCTTATAATATTGGTCTTCACTAAATCTTCCTTTGACATGTCCAATTTTATAACAAATGATCTTATTCATTTAGATTCATTTACTATTATATCAAGCCTTATCAACTATCTCACACTGTTAATGTGAAATCACAACACCCCCAAATGAGTTGTACACATCTACTTTTCTAAGGCAGGGTCATTTGGTGTGATTGCATAACATTAAACTTTCCTTAAGGTGTGGGACCTTGAAAAAATGGAAAAGTTCTCCAGATTCAAGGTTGGTTCCTTATTCCTCTGTTTAGGTGCATAGGTTAGGATTTGTAGAGGACCTATATCTATACCTAATCTAAAAAAATTGCCAAGGAGACAAGGATAAAAGTGTATAAGGAATAAGAAATAACTAAACTACCAGATGATGCACCAAAGGAATGATGAACACTTATTTTTCTAATAGACACAAACCAACAAAATGCATACAATAAACAAGCACAGATAGTCATATCTAATGGGAGACAAAATGAAAGCAAAAGAGACAAGAAAGGATCTAAGATCGATCACAGATGTGTTTTATTGCTCTGTGGATTGGTACAATTCATTCCAAAATAACCAAAAGGTAAAATGTACTACAATTTTAATGGAAGGCATGAACCCCACAAATCACTTTGCTAGAAGGAGAAGGGAGCCCGTAAAACAAAGAATGTCTAACCCCTTATAATGAATCTTGCACCCGTATTTATAGATTTTATCAAAGGGAAGAAAGAGACTGAGAAAAGTGGGAAAAGTAAGTCAAAGCTCAAGCACTTTGCACCAAGTCATGCTTCCTTTCCAAATTTGTGCCAAGTCGACACCTGACACCTTATTTTTAGTTGAATAATTTTCAACACCCCACAAATGCTTTGGGGCTCTAGATGCATGGAAGCTTGGTGCAAGTTTGGGTTCCCATTTTTAGATTCACCTTTGGAGAAGTGCCATTAGGAAACGTGGCTCCTTCCACTACCTCCTCCATACTTATTCATTTATTTGGGCTTTTTCCTAAACCATTTCGAACCCAAGGACTTCATATCTTCACCATTTTTTCCCGTTCTTGTTTCTGGTTCTTCTGTGGCATCGCCCCTTCTTTTTTGACCTTGTTATCTCATAGTTGAGTCTAGCTGTAACTTAGAGAACAGATTTAAGACGTGGAAATGGCCCGATAGAGTCATTTCTATCGTAAAGGGTCCCTTAGTCTCTCTTAGCACCTACCCCCCTCATTTTTCTAGTTCCTTTGCAACCATTTATAGTTATGAGAAATTTTTCTTAGGTTCCTTCTATGCGGGGTTGTGGCTAATCCAATATTTGGCCCAGGGTGAAATATGGATAAAAATTTGGCGACTCATAGGGGTAATGCCTGCTAGATGAAAATACCAAATGCCTTGTCATGTCCATTGGGCATGGAGTCGAGAAAGAAGGTCTAGTACTAATTCTACCTTTGATTCACAAGCCCGGATATTTGCACTCTCAATTTTCATAAGAAATCTTCGAAATGAAGGTTTCTAAGAGTAGAAAATTGCTTTAAACCAGGGCTTCATCTATCTTTCTGAATGGACTACATAAGAGTCACAAAATAGCATGACACTATATACAAAATTTGAAATCATACGTTACCCAAATGGAACATGCAAAGCATGTAAAGCACTGAGGAGAAAAACAACCTAAACTACAAAAATGTGATGTGCACAAGAACTTAGAGGAAAGATATAGTAAGCTAATGTATATAGGATGAGAATTCCCTTTTAGTAGTCGTGCTTAAGATAGATTCCATTCACTAGAATCTACAACTCTTCACCCTCCAATGTAGACAATTGGAATGCATTACCACTCTTACATTTTGTTACCATGTAGGGGCCACTCCAAATAGCATCAAACATTGAATGCCTTCCAGGTTTCACTCGATCTACATCCCATTTCAAAACTAGGTCTCCTTCCTGGAAGGTCCTTGCTTTTTCCTTCTTGTTAAAGCATTTCTTGATTGAGGCCTAATTATTTTCTATTACTTTGAGTGATTTTTCTCTACATACCTGGCCTCGATTGGTCTAAATTTAGACATCTCTAGTTTCTTCATGATCTCCAATGCTAGCAACTCAAGTCATATAGGCAACACTACCTCTTTCCCATAGACAAACTTGAATGGAGAAATTCCTATAGATATCTTGGGTGTTATTCTTTCATCCCATAAGGCCATTTTGATATTTTTGTACTAGGTCCTTTGATTCTCATCAAGCATTCTTCTGATGATCTTTACCAGGTTCATGTTTGTGGACTCAGCTTGGCCATTACCTTGAGGGTAATAGTTTGATGAAGTGCTAAAATAAGTCCCATTCTTGACAGCCCATCCTGTGATCTTGGAACCTATGAATGCTAATGCATTGTCTGATATAATGGTGGCTGGCACTCCAAATCTATCCACTATCCCTTCATAGAAATCTAGGATACTAGACTCATTGTCTTCCTTGAGTGCCACTGCCTCAATCCACTTGGTGAAATAATTTGTCACTGTCAGAATCCATTTATGGCCTTGGCTAGAATTTGGATTGATGAATCCAATGATGTCCAATCCCCATTGCATGAAATTTTGGTTGATTAAGATTGGTTGCAATGGAGGTGCTGCCAACCTTTCCTTGTCCTTGAAGAATGCACAATTCCTGCACCTTTTGATCCATGTGTAGAAGTCACTAAACACTTTGGACCAATAATATCTTACTTTAATGATTTTGAGTGTTTTCACTCTTAGAGCCAAATGACCTCCACCTACTTCAACATGGAATTCTCATAGCACTTTCTCCACCTGTTCTATCCCAATGTATCTTAGAAAAATTCCATTGATGTCTCTTTTGAACAAGACACCATCAATAAGAACATACGGGATGGCTTGTAACCTGAAATGTCTCCTTTTTGTTTTACTCATCCAATTAGGACACATGCCTCTTTTAAGGAAGTGCACCATTTCTTGGGTCCAACAAGGAGAAGATACATCATCTCTCCCTTCTTCTTGATCATCTTGTAGAACAAAAACAACCTCCCTTTCATTTTTTATTTCATCTTGTTGACTTGAGGCTAGTTGCTCACACAAACCCTTCCCATGGACTAGCTTGGTGACCTTGATCTCAATGTCATATTCCATTACATGAGTGATCCATCCTACATGCTTCTCAATCAATTCCTTGCTGAGAAGTAACTCTTTAACTCTTACATGGGAGACCAATAGTTGGACCTTGTTGTTTGAAACAAAATGCTTAAAAATTTTTAATCCTCTGATCACCGCTAGGACCTACTTCTCAATGAAGGAGTACCTCACCTCATAATCTTCCAAATTCATGTTGAAGAAATAAATTGGCTATTTTGTACTTTCTTTGTTCTACTGAACCGAGATTGTACAAATCGTGTCACTATCACCAAAGGCATATAGTACAAATTCTTTAAAAAAATATGGATTCACAACAGTTGGGGCTTGTGATATGGCTTCTTTGATAGCCACAAAACTTACTTTCCCTTCAGTTGTCCTCTTAAATGCTAAGCTCTTCTTCAGCATCAAAGTTATTGGCTTAACAAGGGCAATAAATTTTTGATCAAACCTATGGACAAAATTGATTTTTCCCAGGAAGCTTTGAAGAGACTTCTTGTGACTTGGTAACGGCAATGCTCTTATTTCTTAAAATAACTCTAGGTCAATTGCCAATCCTTTCTTTCATACAATATGGCCTAGAAGCTTCCCTTCATGGGCCAAGAATATACATTTCTTAGGGTTCAATGACAACCCAAATCTTCTGCACCTTTAGAACACCTGCCTTAGATGGAAAAGATCGTCTGTTGCATTTTTGGAAAACATTGTAATGTCATTCAAATAGATTAGTACTATTTTTTTTATCAATCCTTTGAATGCCATATCCATTTCCCTTTGAAAAGTGGCTCCGGAGTTGGATAATCCAAATGGAATTTTCTTGTAGGTATAGGTGCCCTATTTAGTGGTGAAAGTTGTTTTGAATTGATTGTCTTCTTTCACCATGATCTGGTTGTACCCTGAGTAGCCATCTAGGAGGGAGAACCTTTTTGACCCAAACACCAGTTGCAAGATCTACTCCATTGAAGGGAGTGGGTAGTGATCTTTGAGGAAGGCTCTATTCAAGTCTCTGAAGTCAACACACAACCTAATTTCTCCATTTTTCCTTCTGATTGGGACCAGATTTGCAACCAAAATTGAGTGTTTTATTAGAAATAAAATACTTGCCTCTATCAGCTTGTTCATCTCTTTCTTCATTAGAGGCTCAATATGTGGTTTGAATGGTTTCTGTTTCTACCTGATGGGCTGAGTAGTTGGATCTAGTTCGATTGTGTGTTCTGCTAGCTTTGGATTGAACCCTCTTAGGTCTTTATAAATCCAAGAAAACACATCTAGAAATTCTTGGCAAAGTTGTATAAATTCATACCTATCTTGCTCGGTGGCCACTTTTCCAATTTGACGTGTTTTTTCTTCTCCAACTGGTATTGACTCTAAATATTCTCCTTTGATCTGTATGTTATCCTTCTCCTTTCTAAACTAATCATTGGGATTGAAAATAGATTCTAGCGTCACTAAACCTTTATGAAGCTTATTCATATGCAGTTGTACTATCTGATTCCCATATTACTGCTCTAGTCTTCTTTGGTTTCTAAATGAGAATTTGGCTTCTTCTTGCAAAAATTTAATGATCTCAGATCATTTTCAAACACTTTCCAGCATGTGTTGTTATTTGGCACTACTGGCCTCACAACCACATGGACATGCAGTTGTTCTCTATTCCTCTCGATGTTGTCAACCACATCAAACATTGCTCCCACTGCTACAAGTCTATCAAAAGCTTCATTCTCCTTCCTGGTTATGGACACAATACAGAAGGCCTCGAAATCCTCCATGAGATCTCGTATCCTACTCTTTTAGTTCTATAGAAGGTCATTTTGGATAACATTAAGTCCTCTGACGTGATTGGAAACTAGTTCACTATCACCAAACACTTGTAAGTTCTTGATCCCCAATTTTCTTGCCCAATGAAGACCTTGGACTAAAACCTCATATTCAACATTATTATTTGAACAAGAAAAGTTATATCTGAAAGTAGAATAATATCTCATACCTCTGGGGGACACAATCATGGCTCCTCCTCCAGCTCCTTGTCTACTCCTTGAGCCTTCAAAGAACAATTGTTATACCTCATTTTCATCCTTCTATTCTAGATTAATTAGACCAGGAAGAGGATGATTATCTTCATGTACGTAATAGACACCTAGCTCAAATTATTCCATCTCCTTATAGGGGTCAAAAGCATGAATTTTTTTGGCCCAATCATCGAGATTCAAATCTAGGATACAGTGCTTAGGAGGTCTTCTTAATCAAAATCTAAGCAATTGGTGTTGATTGGGCTAGGCACATAGGATTCAATATGATAATCAAAAATAAGTTCAGATTTGATTATGGTCTTTTCCCCATAACTTGTCCTAAAGAGCATATGTGACCAATCAGTAGACAGGTAGCCTCTAATTTTGGAAGTGAAGTCCCTGGACAGACATAAAGCAAAATGTGGTGGCAAATCTATTATTGATACATTTTGTAGAATAGTCACATTGGGGTAGGCATGCATGGTGAGACTCAGATCCTTGATGATTCCCACAGTGGTCACTACTATCCCATCTAATTGGACTACTCCTCTAGAGATGAATTCATATTGGAGACCCAATTGATTAGCTATTTGTTTGGGCATCACAGAACTACTAGCCGCAAAATCAATCATACAATTATGCAGCAATTTTTCTCCAATAATTAATGAGACATAGAAAGGAGGAGGTCTCAAGTTCTTACCTTGTCATTCCTCATGGTTCCTCCTTAGTTGAGCTGTATTGGTAAGCACTCTCTCTTGTTGGTTAGGGGGATGATTTGAACTGACCAATTCTGCATGGCAATTTGGAACATATCCCTCTGCTCTGGAATGGCCAATGACTCCCATAATGAAATTTTCACACTTTTCCTTTCCATTTTATCAATAATATTGAATGATATATCATTTTTTTCCCCTTTCTAGACACATTTATTTCTTGCACATGGGTTGTTATAACCGATGCTTGACTGGGTTTGGGAGGTGGCTTGGATTGGGTCTGCATATTGGGAGTTATACTTGGAGCACTAGGACCTTGTGGAGTGATGGAATATTGAGGGTAACCTGAGTTCAGTTGTTGGCCCTCTCCAATATTCCTCTTTTTGGACTGGGTATTGGCAGCCACACCTTGAGAAGGGAATTGATTCATTCCAAAGAAGTCTTCAAACTACCAATTAACAATCATAGTCTCTCTTGGAGGTCCACCTTGTTGACCTTGTTACTGATGATATCCCTCTTGGCTAGGTTCTTGTGGCACCATACTAGTTTGCACCATCAACTCCTAATTTAGAGCACCATTAAATCACATTGATTGGTTATGTGCTTAATTATATGAAAAACACCAATCATATTCTTGTGCCATATTGTTTTGTGCTGAAACCAATTCCCTTGATGTCAAAGCTATATTTAGATGATATAACTTGAAAGGTCTAGCAACTTGGGGTTGTCCTTGGTTCTGGCTCTAATTTTCAGTATGAGATGGTGACCTATTCTACTAATACTAGGGTCTAGCCCTATATTGACCCTGAGATTGAGCCTGAGAATGATATGGCCTGGAACTTTGAGCTTGTTGTCTTTTGATATTTACTAGCTCATTCCCCAGGTTATAAAGTTGTTTCATGACTTCCTGGAGTTCCTTAGAGGTGTTAAATGATGAAGTTGAAGCTTTAGTTAAACCTTGACTTCTGGGGGTGGCTGTATGACCTAATGTAGGCATTTGGCTAGCATATGGGCTTCCTAACTCAGGGTATAGAGGCATAGATGGCCTAGGAGTGATTTTACAAGCCTGAATCAAATGGTTCTCAGCCCCTATTGAAAGGCTATAGGCTACAAGTAATGTATTCCCCCATTGACTAAATAATCAAAGAAATATTAGAATTTAAATCCCTAAAAAAGTATAAGAAGCCACCTTCATTAGTGGGCTTTACTGTTGTTGGAATTCTTTCCCAGGTCCACTGGAATCTAAGGTTGAATTCTACAAGGATGCTTGTTTGGGGATCTCTTGGTCATTTTTTATTGTTCCAACAAAGACATGTTATCACCTTTCTCTCCAAATTGGTTGTGAAGAGCTGTGCATAGATTATTACAATTTTGGATAGAGCCTACCTCAAGAATCCTAAACCATTGTGAAGCTTTCCCTTTGAGTGAAGTGGTGAGAATCTTAACTGAAATGTCGATCTCATGAATCTCATGGATTGTACAGACATTTGCAATATCTTGGACATGATCACCAGGAGAAGTTTGATTTTCTCTAGTGAAATATGGGATACTCTTTAATGTTGTAATAGGAACTGAATTTTGTGTATTCAAGGGGAGTGGACTACTGTGAGTGAAGTTAACATAAGGATATGATGATCGGTCAGAGCACCCCTCTTGATTGAATGAATGGTCAACCAGGATGAGGTGTTGATAACGCTTTGCTTGGTGGAGATAGAGACCTCTAGGTTCTTCTTCCTCTTCTCCCTCTGTTTGGGGATAAGTCTAGATAGAAAAAAAGTCCCTCTTCTTTGGTTCTTGACTGTGTTTGTATTCTTATCATGAACTTTCTTGGAATACTGAAACCAGTAGATTTGTTTCATTTGGGGTTGCCAGATGTACAATTTAAAGGCTTCTTAAAATCCAGAATCACAACAGGTGTACATCAATTCCTACTATAATAAGATGGAGAATTTTTGGTCCCATCAGGTATTCCAAAACTATTAGTGTGAAATCACAGCACCCCCAAATGAGTTATATAGGACTGCTTTTCTAACAAAGGGTCATTTGGTGTGATTACATAACATTAAGCTTTCCCCAAGGTGTGGGACATTCGAAAAATGGAAAAGTTCTAAAGATTGAAGGATGGTTCCTTATTCCTCTGTTTAGGTGCATAGGTTAGGATTTGTAGAGGATCTATCTCTATACCTAATCTAACTTGCCAAGGAGACTAGGATAAAAGAGTATAAGGAATAAGAAATAACTAAACTACCAGGTGATGCATTCAATAAACAATAACAGATAGCCAAATCTATAATAGGAGACCAAATGAAAGCAAAAGAGACAAGAAAGGATCTAAGATCAATCAAAGATGTGTTTTATTGCTTTGTGGATTGGTTAAGTTCATTACAAAATAGCCAAAAGGTAAAATGTACTACAATTTTAATGGAAGGCCTGAACCCCACAAATCCCTTTGCTAAATGGAGAAGGGAGCTTGCAAAGTAAAGAATGTCCAACCCTTTACAATGAATCCTCCCCTCGTATTTATAGATTTTATCAGAGAGAAGAAAGAGAGGGAGAGAAGAGGGAAAGGTAGGTCGAAGCTCAACCATTGTGGTTAATGCTTTTGATAAAATATACCCCCAAATCCATCTTTACTGCATCAATCCTTGGTTTGGAACTTAGAAGGAAAAGGAAATGGAAAAAAAGATCAGATCTGATGTGGTTGCTGAGGCAAGAAGATCCTGCATTGAAATCCCAAAGATGGTTCCTCCATTTTCTTCACCTAACCTCCACAAAATTAAAGTTTCATGCCTCCATGGCATGAGTAAAGTCGAGATCTTTTCAATGGTGTCAAATTCACAATATTTTGAGCCCTGAGTGAAAAGATATTTCCCTTTGAAGTTTGTATCGAGTTCGTACAAATGGGTGGGAATTTTTTTTGAATAATTGGTTCCCTTTTAATATGGGACACGTGGCAGTCAGATTAGAGAAAATATTGGGCCTATGAGTATGTAATCCTTCTTTTTTCCCCTTTCATGCAAAAAATTCAAAAGACAAAAAAAACTCCCACTGCCCCAAAGCTCCACCTAGACATGTGGATCCTTTTGGTTTGCTGGGGAATGCACTTCTATCTTTATCTTTATACCTTTTTAACAAAAGGTAGATTTTCAATTTTTCCTCCGCGTCCTGGCTATGGATTTGACTTGGGCTCAAATGTTGACTTTTCCTTTGGGCATAGTTGTGGGCCATTTACAACTCGTACCCCTTTTGAGATAACAAGGGGCAAAGAACCAACTTTTCCCCCGACGGCCCACTTTCCGCTGGAACACGTGATAGCCTAGCACTCGTTTGGAAACATTTTCTCTATTTAACCCTTGAATCAGCACCATTAAGACACTTGGTAACCTCTTCCTACTAGGCCCATGCATTGACTATTCAACTGAATCTGCCCCTATGGAATAACACGTGGATGTACCATGCTCACTTGATAACCCAGCCCAGGGTTTTCTGTTGGAGGAGCATCGAGTTGACACTTGTCAGCCACCACTGTTTGTGGACTTTTCAATAGTCCCTCTTACTTTTTAGACTTTGGGCTACATGGTGAGCTTGCGCTCATTAGGGTTTATGCCTCGAGATCAACTCTTGGAGATGCACCACACCGACACTTGACATTCTACGCTAATACATCTATACTTAGCCAATTTTGAAGCCCTCCTTTTGAATTTTTTTGACCATTTGCTACATGGAGGGCTAGCACAAGTTTGAGTCTTTGCCCTAGGCTTCCTTTCTAAATTTGTGCCAAGTTGACACTTGGCACCTTCTTTTTAGTTGAAGACTTTTCAACACCCCACAACTTCTTTAGGGATCTGGATGTATGGAATCTTGGTGCAAGTTTGGGTTCCCCTTTTTAGATTCACCTTTACAGAAGCGTTGTTAGGACACGTGGCTGATTCCGCTACCTCCACAATACTTAGTCATTTTTTGGGATTTTTCTTGAACCGTTTTGAGCCCGAGGACTTTGGATCTTTTTCATTTCTTCCCCTTCTTTTTTTTTTTCTTCAGTGGCGTCACCCATTTTGGTCTAACCCTACTTTCTCTTAGTTGAGTCTACCTATAACTTGGAGAATGGATTTAAGACATGGAAATGGCCTAACATATTCATTTCTATTGTATAGGGTCCCTTACTCTCTCTTGGCCCATGCCCCCTCATTTTTTGATTCCTCTGTAACCATTTACAGTTCGAAGTGAGTTTTCTCGGGTTCATTCTATGCGGGGTCATGGCTGATCCAATATTTTTCCCGGGGTGAAATATGGATAACAAACACCTTTTAAGATAGTTCTACTATCAATCAATGACATCTTATATATCTTAGTCTAAGACTTATTTTAAGCACACCTGAATCTCTTTGTTTGTTATGATATTCATCTTGTTATATCTTCTTCATGACTCTCACTTACTATATCTTCTCACTGTTTTCATTCCACTCCTTTTATCTCAACTTACCCACACCAATTGGAGCTCCCCATGAAGACTCTTGCTCTTCCAAATTCTCTCAAAAAGAACAACTGAATATTCAATATGTGAATGGAATATCAAGGGTCATCATGTGTGAAGACAAGATAAGCTTTTCTCTTAAATTTATTCATCGAGATAGGAGGAAATTTCAATGAACTTGAGTCCAAAAATGGCTCATTGCATTCTCCAAGAGTTTTTCAACTTTGATCATAAGACTGTAGACATCATTGTAGTGAAAAATTACCCTACTTCTCAGAATGGAATTTTTTTTTACAAATTTCAAGAGTTTTTCTTCACTTTTTTTAGAGCTCAAGAGTTGCATTTCCTTATGAAGACCAAAAGAAGAGAGTTACAAGATTGGAGTTACAACTTGTGCTAAAAAACTTCGTCCTTTGCAGGTCTACAGACAACTGTAATAAAGAAACTTGGTTTTTTAAAGAAGGGACACTTTCAAACTTAAATAAACATCCCTAAAACTCATTACACCTCTCTGGCACTTGATTTACCAAGGATACAAGCTCCTTTAGTTGAAAGATGCAATTTAGAAGAATAAATTAAAGTTTTTCATTTTACAAAATGACTATAAGAGAGGACTATTAATTGGTCTTGTAACTTCAAGACACATTCAAATTCCCAAAATGATTTCCAACATTAGAACACCCTTCAAAAATCTTTAATGAACAAGAAAATTTCAAAGATTTGATCAATAAGGAAAGAAATTAGAAAACTCTGATTTTCACAGTCCAACATGGTTTTGGGAGAAACAGTCACTAAGAACTCACTTAATTATTCATGAAATCCTCTGAATCATTTTGAAATAGGAACATGTGCCCAAAACATAGCTATCCTCAAATAATTAGTGATTTGCATCAGTTAAATTAGGATACTCGAATATTGTTTGGAGTTTCTAACCCTAAAATCAGGGTACATGCATAGTCAAAGCCTTAGAGCACTAAAACACAGAATTCTCATTCATTTTTTCATGAAATTTAACATTTATTTTTCCTATGGATCTATGAAAATATTATCCATATTTTACACATCATATCCTATCTTGAACAATCTCCATATGTTCCTAGATGTCCAAAAGACAATGCACAAACTGGTAATAAGGTAATATACCTTGATTTAAGATACATTGAAACTAGTCTTTCACCTTTTAAGGCTTGACAATAACTTTGAAACATATCAATCCTATCCATAACTATTTTAGATTACATGAGGTCATATTAAAATATCATTTTTGTAGTTTTTCTGAAGATATGGTCCCAAGGACCCCTATCTACTAGCAAGACTAACAAGCAAATTTTCCTTTCTCTAATCACTGTACATGATTTCAATGAAGATTAGAAACCAAATATTGAAAATAGCATCTCTCCAGGGGAGTGACTTCATTTAAGTATAAGGTAGATATTCTTGGTTTTCTTTTTAGGACAATCTCTATCAAAAAGAGTTATATGTTTGACTTCATTAAAAATACTTGAACATGATAAATCACATTTTCATGAACATGTAAAGGAAGATTTATCTACTATTTGAGAAATATATCCATTTTATGTAGTTAGACCATTCACATGCCAGGATAAATCACACTAAGAATAGTGACAATGACAACATGTGTACCTTCAAGAAGAAAACCCTTAAATTAATTTTTGATCATAAGAAAAACAATGAGTGGACTATGGATATACTTTGGAAGTGAATAAAAAAGACTTGGAATGTAACTACACCTTTTGATGCTTATCGATTTGGTGCATAGCCTAGGAGAGAGAAAAACAAGTCCACCAAAATGCTCATAACTTTTCCACCACACCTCCTTTTGAGAAAATTATTTTTATTCCAATTTACTCCAAATATTCCTTTTATAATTGCATTAATGACCTAATATTGACCTGAAATTTTGCATGAATCACCGAGACACGTTATTCCATCATCTAAAATGAGTTTTTTTGAAAATCATGTCTAAAATTGTCTAGCCCATCTCATTTTCATGCAAAACCATTGTTTGTTCTCAACACCATTTATGACCTACATAAAACATTGACTCCTAGGGCTGACCTGAGCCTAAATTTTTCTCAAACATGGTATGGATACTCTTGTAAGGCCTCAACTATGTTCATTCTTACCTGTACCATCCTATTACACTTTGTTAGGCACTTGAAAGCAACCTGAAATGGCACTAAAAAATAACATTTAATGCCCTACCTTCATGAGACCACATGAACTCATCTTGAACCTCTGAGAAACACCTGAGAATCCTTCTCTTGTATTCTACTTTTTCCATAAATTCCCTTTACATAAATGATAACAACATGCAATACAACAATGTGTAACAAACCTAAAGAATGAGCTAGTAACTATTAAGAGGAAACAAGCTCATAGCTCTAGGTTTTATCAGCCTCAAGATCAATAAAACATGCCTCCTTTTCAATCAAATAGGCCACCATCTCATGGTGCAAATCAAAATCTAAACCAAGAACAACCTCAAGTTGTCAGGAAATTTCAAACATATTATCCAAATGTAGTTTCAACATCTAGGGTCTTAGTTCCAACCCAAAACAACCTTTATCAGGAGTATGAATGGTGTTACCCTTGTAATCTACCTATTATCACTGAATCACAATACCCTTAGATTTACACAAGTGTGTGTTCTTGAGCTCACTTGGTGACCGGGTAACATGGGTGTTATCTCCAAGTTGTGGGACATGCTACTTGAGATAGACCTCTAGAGAAAGATGGTTCTTGCTCCTAAATTACCTGCCACAATCTACTCTAATTAAGGAAAAACTATCTTATCCTAATCTAACTTTCGAAGGGACTAGGGAGATATTTCATGGAAACAAATCCTACACTAAAGAAGTGATACACGAGAAAAGGTGGGAATGAGAATAGCTTTCTAATGTGTGAAAAATGGAAGCAAATAACATACTAGAGAAGGTGATAATAGTTCTCATCAGTATAGCAATTGCATTCAAAACAATATTTCATACACACACAATTATAATGAATCCCTGTAAGGGCATCAAATAGACACAATATGTTTTCAGTAAGGTTGAAGGGGTAAGAATGATGCAAACAAACATAGTAAGGGAAGACACATACAAAAAAATGCATCTATTGCTTCATGATATGAACAGTTAAATCTATTACAAAATAAAGGCCTGGAACACCATGCAAGGAGTCCACTCAAAGGGCCTCTAGCACACTAGTTTTACAAAACCAAAATGACATAGTTTTTCTACTCCAGAACTATATCCCCTTACAATTATCCCAGTATACCAATTCATAGAGTTGGGAAGAGGGAAGATTGAAATCCTAAGATATTCCTTTCAACCACTTGGAAGAGGTAATAAATGAAGTGTAATGATGATATGTTTCTTATGAAATTCTCCTCATGTTATCCCATAACATGATGTTGGATAAATTTATGACCATGCCTCTTATTTGCATTCCCAACTACCAATTAAAGCACTATTATGAACCTGGTATGTTTTGCTAAAAATTCTATATAAAATATGTAAAAAATTGAATATTTCTTCATTTATGTGCATTTTTTTCAGAGCTATGATTCCAAGGAGACCAATTTTGCATGATTTCGCTGAGAAATGCAAAAGATATGGTATTTTGAGTGTGAGCAACTATTCTAAGATTTCTAAGGATTTCTTTCATTTGACGGGAATTTGATTTTAATTTTTTAGAGCTACAAATGTTCTTATAGCATAGATGATATCATTCCCTTTCTAAAAAGTCAAAAGGTGTTCCTATTTGAAGTTTGGGGGCCAGGCGTTCCACTTTCCCTTTGGATCGCAGGCCGGTTTTTAGGGAACTCATGTCTGCATGGTACTTGGACCATGTGGGCCTCCTTTCTCCATGTCCCCAGAGTTAGGATCTTCTTTCCTCGTGCATCCATCAGTGACCAGGCCAAGTGGGTTGTTGACCCTTGACTTCTCTAGCAGAACTCACCTATAATTATTTTAGCTATTTTGGGTCTGTGTGTCCTAGTTTTCTGGTAAATTATTCTCTATTATCTCTGCACTTGAGTGGCGGTAATGAAATTGGATTTTTGGGCATTTTGGGTACTTTTTTCCTAGCTGTCCTGCCAACCTCACGGGAAAAAATATTCTTCTTTATCCATATTTCTCTTAGTTGTGGTTATTTCATCTTTTCGGGGCAAACGCGTTCTTTCATTCCAACTCTCCCTCGAACCACTTAGGAAATTTTATCCACTTTTACCGAATTTTTTTAGCTCCTTCATTGATCAAAGATGTAGGAAACTGGTGTCTCGATTGAACCTGTGTAACCTTAAAAGCTGAGATCTAACTCAGCCATAATACACTACCTCCTTTGGATATCAGACCCGAACTAGGTACGATGAACCCTGGTACAATCTGCATTGGTTCCATTCACACCCACTAGACCCAATTTGCACTAAAATAGGCGTTTGACTTGATTTTTCATATTTTTGTAAATTTTCACTACCTCCTTAGATTTTTCTTTCGATAGAGAAGTTAGAGAAAAGCCAATGGATCCCTCAAAAATTGATTTGTGGCCTCGAACCATTTCTTCTTGCTCAAGCCTAAAGAAATTGTGCAAGTTTTCAATATTACCTTGGGGGTGAATTTTTGGATAACAGTACCTCAAAATCAATCAACTTATTTCAATGATGCACTGAATCAAGCCTTAATGGTTCAAACTATTGGTGTGTTCAAAGAGCCAAGTGAGGAAGAATATCAATAAGAAACTCAACAAGAGGCACCTCTAACTTAAACCACATTGGTCAATTAGAAAACATAAGACTTTTGTGGAATTAATCAACCTCCTTTCCAGTGTGTAGCTGCTAATACAAGATCAAGAAAGAGGAACATAGAAGAAGGAAAACAATCTAATCTTATTATTTTTCAACCAACTCTAACCCCATAAGAAGTTAGAAATTGAAGAGATACCCCAAACCCGTAAAGTCAACCCAAGGCACCTATTGCAGCAGCACATGTACCTATTCAAGCTAGAGAAAAGATTATGCCAATAAAGGGGTAGAAAAAGGATAACACACCCCCTTTCAACATCATTGACGAAATGAAGAAAAGGCACGTAAGAATTTCCATGTGGGAGTCACTTGAAATCCTAGGATAGCAGGATTTTTTACAAACAACAATGGCCAACATGTATACCTCAAATGGATCATCCAAAAATTAGGAAAAGGTTCTCACTAATGAGTTGCAGAAAGAAGGAGGTAAACCAAACAAAAATTAGAATCCTATGTCGTTCTTTGTGTCATTGATTGTTGGGAACCACTTAGTACACAACTGGGTAAGTGCACCAAGTTGGGGGACAATTAAGTGGACATCAAATCCTGAATTTTACATTAAAAACAACAAAACATCAAATTTAGTCTTCTGCGGACTTGAACCATGCCGAAAAGTAAAAAATATGTCATAAAAAAGGTACCATTACGTAGGGGAGACTATTAGCTTTGTAGAAATACTGATTTTAAAGTGAATAGAAGAGGATAAATATCATTTTATAATTTTTTACTAATAGTAGGTCTTTAAGACACTTTTTCCTGTGAATGTTTATGTCTACGTTTAAGACTACAAAATTTGTTTCACTTATTAGAATGTGATAAAACTTATACCATCCCAACCATGGTGAAATTATATACATGTTCAAAAAAAAAATTATTTGATTTCAATATTTTTTGATGAAGTTATGGCGGGCAAACGGAAAGTGCTCTGTTTTCTTTATGTTTTCATACCACTTTCACGGAAAAAATCATAAAAAATAAAATATTACTCAAAAAAATACAAAATAAAATCCATCCCAAGATAGATAGTGGCATATAACTTCTCACCAAAGGAAAAAAATATATATCAATTTTTGGTCATCCAAATTGTGGGCAAACGGACTATAATCTTATCGGCGTTTTTTAAAAAAAATACCAAGTCATTGAATTTTGAGTGTTTAATATAGCTAATCTTGTCCATTTTTTACAAAAATTAGTATTTTAGAAACTAGATTCCGGATGCTATGATTCATATTAATATAATTTTGTCTAATTTTGAGTGTATGTATTGCTAATAATCCCTACAAGTTGATATTATGTTGTTATTTGCAATATGATGTCCACTTATGACCCTATATTTGTCCATCAACTTCCTGCACTTACCCAACTTACACAAGAGTACGTGATGGGCTTGAAACAATTAGATCGATGCACACAAAAAGATGTGCCAACTAACTGGGTATAAAGCATGTAGTGTAGTGCTTAAAGGGTTAGTAAGCCCACTAGATGTGGACAACTAGAGGAGGACTCCAACCCCTTGGGATCATCAAAGTATTAAATCTTACACTACATGCTTGCCCTAATGTCATATTTATTTCATAGATGTAGCATCTGTAATTGAGTTGCACCACTTTTTTCATTGTGATTATCAAGAGACTTCATACCTAAAATTGGTGGGTTCTTATCCGCAGACTGGTCACATTTTCTCTTTAAAATGATTTATGGAGCTAAGGATATAATTAGGTTAGAACCGATTGCAAACTTTTGTAATGAGACTCATGTGCCAAGTCTTATCACTGTAAATTTCTTAGCTTTGTATCAAGAAGATCATTAAAATATTCCAGAAATAGGTACTGAAGTTGACGTAATTACAGATTTGACACTAGATGAATGGGCTGAAAAAATACAAGCTTTTGATCTGTACAAGGAAATGGAAGAAGCTTAATTAGGAATTTATTTATAGCATGAAGAGAATCCACCTCACCCTAGTATCACAAAAAATAGAAAATAAAAATGAAAACAAAGTATGACAACTATTTTTTAATGGCTCAAGAAGCGGACAAGCAGCTTGAGGGGCTGCAATGATTGTTTCACCACAGACCATCAAATATTACTCATCTTTCCAATTTAATTTTTCCTATTCAAATAACACATTTTGGTACAAAGCTCTAATCCATGAACTTCAATAAACAAGAACAGAGAGCTAGATCCATAATAGGAGACCAAATGAAAGCAAAAGAGACAAGAAAGGATCTAAGATCAATCAAAGATGTGTTTTACTGCTTTGTGGATTGGTTAAGTTCATTACAAAATAGCCAAAAGGTAAAACGTACTACAATTTTAATGGAAGGTCTGAACCCCACAAATACCTTTGCTAAAAGGAGAAGGGAGCCCACAAAGTAAAGAATGTCCAACCCTTTATAATGAATCCTGCCCCCATATTTATAGATTTGATCAGAGAGAAGATAGGGAGAGAAGAGGGAAAGGTAGGTCGAAGCTCAACCATTACTGTTAATGCTTTTGATAAAATCTACCCCCAAATCCGTCTTTACTGCATAAATCCTTGGTTGGCACTTTGAAGGAAGAGGAAATGGAAAAATAGATCATATCTGATGTGGTTGTTGAGGCAAGAAGATCCTGCATTGAAATCTCAAAGACGTTTCCTCCATTTTCTTCACCTAACCTCCACAAAATTAAAGTTTCATGCCTCCATGGCATGAGTAAAGTCAAGATCTTTCCAATGGTGTCAAATTCGCAATATTTTGAGCCCTGAGTGAAAAGATATACCCCTTCAAAGTTTGTATCGGGTCCGTACAAATGGGTGGGAATTTTTTTTGAATAATTGGTTCCCTTTTAATATCGGACACGTGGCAACCAGATTAGAGAAAATATTGGGCCTATGAGTACACAATCCTTCTTTTTTCCCCTTTTATGCAAAAAACGCAAAAGAAAAAAAAAACTCCCACTACCCTAAATCTCCGGCTAGACACGTGGATCCTTTTGGTTGGCTGTGGAATGCACTTCTATCTTTATCTTTATACCTTTTGCAAAAAAGGTAGATTTTCAATTTTTTCTCCAAGTCCTGGCTTTGGATTTGACTTGGGCTCAAATGCTGAATTTTCCTTTGGGCATAGTTGCGGGCCATTTATAACTCGTACCCCTTTTGAGATAATAAGGGGCAAAGAACCAACTTTTCCCCCGACGGCCCACTTTACCTTGGAACACGCGATAGTCTAGTGCTTGTTTGGAAACATTTTCTCTATTTAACCCTTGAATCAGCACCATTAAGACACTTGGCAACCTCTTCCTACTAGGCTCATGCATTGACTATTCAACCGAATCTGCCCCTATGGAATAACACGTGGATGTACCATGCTCACTTGATAACCCAGCCTAAGTTTTTCCATTGGAGGAGCAACGAGTTGACATTTGTCAGCCACCACTGATCTGTGGACTTTTCAACATTCCCTCTTACTTTTTAGACTTTGGGCTACATGGTGAGCTCGTGCTCATTAGGGTTTCTACCTCGAGATCAACTCTTGGAGATGCACCACACTGAGACTTGACATTCTCAGCTAATACGTCTATACTTAGCCGATTTTGAAGCCTGCCTTTTGACTTTGTTTTGACCATTTGCTACATGGAGGGCTGGCACAAGTTTGAGTCTTTGCCCTAGGCTTCCTTTCTAAATTTGTGCCAAGTCACTACTCCTTGTCCTTATTACCAATATAATATTTCTAATTCCTAATCATGTAGACCCTACTTCTCTACTTACCCCAACTTTGACATTTTAACATTACCAGACCACTTATGACAAATATTTAATTTTTACCACAACATTCCTTTTGTACTTTTGACTATTACTGTACTATACATTATTGGCGACGTCATACTGGAAGCGCCGTTATATTCTATCAGATGCTACTACTAATTATACTTAACAACATTCTATTCCTAATACATACATTAATGAAATAGAAATTACGGAGGAAAATTTTAGTGTCGACATCTTCCCCTTTCCTAGCTTCTACTTCATCCTTAGAGTAGACTATTCTGGTGCTTGAAAAATTCTCAATTTGTCATGGTTGACCCATTTCATAATGTGAGTGTCATCCAATTCCTCCAGTTGATACGTACCATTTTCATGCACAGCTGCTATTTTGTAGGACCCCATCCATTTTGGAAGAAATTTTCTGTCTTCTTTTTTGTATCTGGAATCATACACTAGAACTAAGTCATTCACATGAAATGGAGACCAATGGATCTTTTGATCAAAGTATTCCTTCTCCTTGATTTTCTAATTATAGCTTGTATCCTTCGCTATTTCCCTCATTTCCTCTAGCAAATAAAGATGTACCAACATTTCTTTTACTGAATCACTTTCATTCATCCTTTCATTTTTCATAACTTTCACAGTGGGAATATCAAACTCAATAGGAAGAACTGGATCGATGTCATAAGCCAACTGAAATGGGGAGTATCCTGTTACTGACTTTGATGTTGCCCTATATTCACACAATGTTGCATGAATCCTTTTATCCCACTTATGTACCTGCAAGGCTGCATCTTTTGCTAGAATTTGACACAACACACAATTTATTCGTTCCACCTGTCCATTTGGGCTTGGCTTATATGTTGTTTCCTTCCTGTGCTTAATAGAAAACTTATTGACTAGGGCTTCTACCACCTCATTAATGAAGTGGATTCCTTGATCTGTTACAATTTCTAACAGGCAACCAAATCTGGTGACAATGCGTTCATATATGAACCTTGCCACTTCATCCATGGAAGTTGTTTTCAATGGCCTAGCTTCAACCCACTTGGTTAAATAATATGTGGCAACTACAATATACTTATTTTGGCATGGGGTAGTTGGAAGTGGACCTACAATGTCTATTCCCCACTTTTCAAAGGGACCAAGTGGAATAATAGGGCATAATGGAGCTGATGAAGTCTTATGGTTACCATGTGTTTGAAAAATATCACATGTCTTACAATAATTATAATAATCTTTAAAAAGAGTGGGCCAGTGATAACCTGCATCCAAGATCCTTCTTGCTATAAGTTTTCCAGAGAAGTGCCCTCCACATGTACCATTGTGGAATTCTTCTATCAGCTCCTTCCCTTGATCACATCCAACTACCCTCTTGTACTGTCCATCAGGTCCTATTCGAAATAATACTCCATGCAGAATAGAATATGGACGACTAGCTTGAGTAATCTTCCTCTTAGTCTTTGCATTGGCACCATCAGGAAACTTGAATTCATTCAGATAATTCCAAATATCTATGTATTCACTAGGGATTGTGTCAAGGGATAACAATGTTGCATCTGGGAAATCATCATCATCACAAGATGAACCTAAACCATCATAGGCTCGAGAGAGTGCATCTGTATTGACATGCTTCTTTCCTGGCCTATCTATAATATCAAATTCAAATTCTTCTAGCAAAATTATCCATCTTTCTATCCTCCCTGATGGGTTAGGCTTATTGACAATATATTTTAGAGCCTGATGATCTGTTACAACTATAAATTTCTACCCTATCAAGTAATTTCAAAACTTCTTTACAGCAAAAGTGATAGCTAGAGCCTCTTTTTTAGTTACAGTATAATCTACCTCAGCACTACACATTTGTCTGCTCCCAAAGTAAAATAGAAGTTCATTCCCATTTTCATCCTTTTCGCTAAGATTACTTCCTAGTGTTGCATCTGAGGCATCAATGTACACAATGAATGGATTGCTCCAATCTGGATTCTTTAGAATAGGTGAAGACACCGGGGCTTCCTTCAGTTGTTCAAAAGCTTCATGTGCCTTATTTCCTGGTTCATAAGTAACATTCTTCTTCAAGAACTGGGTTAGTGGCTATGCAATCTTTGAGAAATTCTTGATGAACCTTCTATAGTAACCCACATGGCCTAAAAATGATCTAAACTTATTTATATTCATAGGAAATGGTAACTCTTTGATTTTTGAAACTTTATCAAGATCAATACCAATACCATCTCTGGATAAACCATGCCCTAACAAAACACCTTTAGAACATCCAATGACACACTTTGTAGGGTTTAGTGAGGCTTTTGATTCATCTAACCTTTGAAATGTTGTCTCCATCTAGTGTAGGTGGTCCATCTTTCTCCCATAGATGCAAAAATCATTCAGAAATACTCTGATGAAGTTTCCAATGTAGGGTTCGAACAACCTATTCATCAAACGTTGGATCATTGCTGGAGCATTAAACAACCCAAAATACATAACTCTATAAACAAACGTTCCCCAAGGAGTGGTGAACGTGGTCTTCAGCTGATCTTTCTCTACTATACAAACTTGCTTATATCTGTTATATCCATCAACAAAACTATAACACTCTTGGCCAACTACTTTGTCCAAGATCTGATCTGAGAATGGAAGAAGGTAATGATCCTTGTTTTTTGCCTTATTGAGCTTCCTGTAATCAACACAAATGTGTAGCTTCCCATTCTTTTTTATTAAGATCACAATGGGAGAAACCCATTTTGAATTCTCCACAGCAATTCTGAATCCTGCATCAAGCAACTTATCTATTTCTTCTTGTACAGTCTTGGAAAAATTAGGATTATTTCTATATGGCATTTGCTTTATGGTCTTAGAACCATCTACCGGCTCAATAGAATTTTCTACCCAACTTACTTGACGGAGTTTCTTGTAATCAAAAGTGAATATGTGTATGTACCTTCGAAAGTGTTGGAGGTAATATTCCTTCTCACTCTCCATCACAACATCACCAATCTTTATTTGTTGGAGACAATAATCAATTTCTTCTTCAGATAATTTTATGGGGTCATGAGTCGGTGTGACTGGAAGGATATCCATGACCAAAACATCAACCTCACTTTATTCATCTTCAGTGTCCACTTCACTGGTACTCGAGTAATCATAGGATGTCTAATCATCAGTTTCATCACTTGAATCCATAGGTTCTACCTTATGATGCCGAGGAATCATTTTTATCTTCACCCTCTCTCTACCATGTCCAAGTGTCATGAAGACTTCATCCCAATAGTTTCTTGCATGAAATATCCTTAGCCATGGTCTTCCCAACAACATTGGGTACACAACAGTACCATTTTTCATCACCTGAAAGTCTACCACACATACAACACCCATAACAGATATTGCCACATTTGAAACTACACCTTCTCGTTTATTTTTTCCCTTATTTAATGACATTAACATAAGTGTTGAGGGGTGATCAATTTTTAAACCCAACATATTCATTACAGACTCAGTCATTACATTAACTGTAGCACCTCCATCAACTAAGACATCATGAATTTAAATACCATTACATAATACCTTAGCTTGTGGAGCATAGGGATCCGCCTTTGCCTCCAAAACAGGGACCTCAACCTCCTTCCTTTGTCGTGCATTAAGTCCACTTCGCAGCTCCCACCTCTTCTAAGAATACATAGCCAAGAGTTGACCATATGTAATATTTGCAGGCCTTTTGGACAGATCTTCTAAGATGGAGTATGGTCCTTGCCCCTGTGAAATCAGAAAATCCTGCACACCCAACTTTCTTCTCCTATGTTTCTTACTAGTTTCTCCTTTCATCTTCTTAGGATCATTTCCATCTTGATTATCTTTTTCTTTCTTTCTTTTTGTTACAAACACATCTACTTCATTATTTATGCTCTTATCTACTACATCAAAATAATTCACAGGTGCTTTCCCTTTATCATTATCTCTTGTACCAGATGTAGAAGCTCTATCTAGACAATTATACTTATAACGACCCTTTTTATAAGAACCATAACATACAACTTTAGAAATATTTCTTTTTGGACCTCTATCTCCTCCTTGAGAACTAAATTCTTTTCCTTGAAGAAGATTAGTAGTTAACTAACCCATCTTCTTGAGCAGATCTTCATACTCAGTAGATGTACTAGGAGAAAGATTTGTGCTCACCGAGAGTGGTTGTGGATTCTAGACCAAAGGTGCTGGTGTAGGCTCTACTTTAGCAACAATTTCTTTGGCCTCCTCTTCCATGCTTTCTTCTTTCCTTCTTGCAATCTCCTTTGCTTGTTCAATGGTAGCTGGGCGGTCATACTTCACTCGTTGTCTGATCTCTAGCTTCATCCCAAGAATGAAGTGCTTACAGAGGAGATTATCCATGCCATTCATCAACCCATCCACTAATCCTTCCTTCTAGATCTAGGCATCGAGCTTCCTCCTTAGCTCTAGAACATGAGTATGATAATCCCTTATCTTCTCCTTCTCTCCTTGGGGTAGCTTAGCAATATCGATCATGAGATCTGCATATTTATGTTGTTCACCAAATTCTTCAAAAAAACTTTCAGTTAATAAATCCCATGAGTTTTTCACATTATCACCTAGTGTTTCAAACCACCTAAGGGCTGAACCATCCAAAAAGGTAGGAAAAAATTCAGTCCATTGTTCCCTTCTTATAAGGCCATTACAAATAAAATATCGTTTAAACTCTTGAATGAAAGAGGAAGCATCTTCATTAGATTGGGCTGAAAAAATAGGAATCTTCCCCATTTCTAAAAGTAACCACAGTGAAATACCAACCCACAAGTACAATCAACAAGACTTATGTGCACAAATAATTGGAATCACTATAATAGAAAATAGAAATGACCACGGTAAACTATAATAAAACTTCACTTACTGCGGTAAAAACTAAGTTAACTGTGGTAAACACTATTCACAGTAAAAAGTGAAGTTACTGCGATAAATACTATTCACGGTAAAAAGTTACTTTACTGCGGTAAATAATCTTCATGGTAAAAAGTGACTTTACTATGGTAACTACTATGCACAGTAAAAACAAGGTTACCCTCCAAATGATTTTTGACTAAGTGGGAATATCTCTCCAGAAAATCCACCAACAAGGAATGGTCCTGGCAACGGAACCAAAATGTCATCACCAATTCAGCACTAGGATAATTATTCACCGGAAACTCCTCGTGCTATGATTATTTATTAATGCACATCTATTAGTTTGGTGGATGAAATATGGAAACAAATAAATAAACATAACACAAGAATACCATAGACTATGATAAGAAGGAATGATGATAAATCTGAAATATCAGTGTAAATTATAATATCAACATGAAATTGTTACAATCTCATCCATGAGGTACTTCAAGTGTTACTGACTTCACTTGCCTTCCAACAATAACTATGGGAGAAAATTCACAATTACACCTCTTAAAGGCTTCTTTAACACACCTTCCAAATGATGGCTTCCTTTACACACTTACTCATACAATATTTCTCACTACTTCCTTCTATGCTAAATGAGGGGGGGTGGCCTCTTTATTTATAGGACTTCCAGGCTTATCCATCTTATCTCTAAGATAGGATAAGAAATCCACTCTGAAAAATCATATTCCATACCTTAACTCTTATCTGTACATGTAAGCTTATCTTTTAAGATAAGATAAACCTTATCATTTTACATGGGTTCCATATTTTTAGACTTTTTATAAATAAAATACACAAAATATTTATGACCTCACATCTTGTCCTTATTACCAATATAATATTTCTTATTCCTAATCATGTAGACCCTACTTCTCTACTTACCCCAACATTGACATTTTAAAATTACCGGACCACTTACGACAAATATTTACCGTACTATACATTATTGGCGATGTCATACTGGCAGCACCGTCATCTTCTATCAGACGCTACTACTAATTACACTTAACAACATCCTATTCCTAATACATACATTAATGAAATAGAAATTACGGAGGAAAATTTTACTATCAACACTACCTATCTTATAATTTATAATTATATCCCACTTGCTAGCCAAATATATTATAAAATCTTACTACCAAATAAATATTTAAAAATATTATAAAAACTTTAAAAAACTAGGTAAATTCTTGATGCCATGTACCTTGGTATTTATAATCTCTTAAAAATATATCTTTGGTCATTTAATATATGTTTGGTCATGTTTAGGTTCTCAGACATATTTTTCTGAAAGTACCCAAATTGCAAAAAACTGCGACACAATTATATGCTTTGACCCAATTTAATAATTTTAATACACCCTAAACTTTTAAACTACATCTTAACAAAAAGGTGGTATCAATATTTCTTTCACTCTATGATGGTTTTGTCAATTCATCCCTTCATGCCTTTTATCCTTTCCCTATTTTTTCATCGCACGACATTTCAATAGGATTTACATCATAGCCTCACATTAAAAAAATAAATTTCTCCAGTGGTTGGATCTTACCTATTTAAATTGCCCTCAATAAAGCCAACAAAAATATTTTTACTCAACTATTGAGAATAACAGCTAAATAAGCATGCAAGTTTATGTCAAAAATCTACGATGTGGTCAATTTGATACTTACAAACATAACATTTATATTCTAACTAGTGTTGTTAGTAAATTGTGTCACTAGTATGTAAATAATTGTTTGATTACTTTATTATTTGTTATGCTTCCTTTGAGTAACATCTCAAATATTAGATTAAGAACACATGGGATTCCTTGGGAATCGAGATAACAAGTATCTGTAATACAAAAAATAGTATTTTTTATCATTTTTAGAGAAGCTTCATAGGTTCAAATGTTGTTAGCTAAATTAAAAACATGTTTCCATCAAAACATTAATTCTTTATCATTTAACATTGGTCAAAAACCTTTTAGCTCTTTGACCATACAACCAATCAAGTCCTACAAATTTTTTAACTTACATGGTCTTCCCATTAAACCATGTTATTTCCTTAATGATATTTTCAATTCCATTGGGTGTGTCATAGTCCATGAGAATTAGAAATTATTCTCCACACAACCCAATAAAGGGGTATTAGTCGAGTTTGACATCTCTTAAGAATTAAAAGATTGTACCAACATATAGGTCGATAGTATTATTTCTCACATAAGGTTGTTTGCATGAACATTTCTAAAACTATATTTAAGTTCCTTTTTTTTAACCATAGGATATGTGATTTACCTCTGATTCCCTTATATAAATATTGTGTTCAAATCACTCATAACCCTTCAATGGATGCCAAAGCTATGGAGTAAAAAAAATTCACCTCACACAAAAATATTTCATGTAATAAACCCCCCTCAATGTCCACCCCAAAACTACCCTCTTAACATACATCCCCATTTAGCCACTGAACCCTTTATACCACCTTTTTTCATGTCCTTCATCAAAGGATATATTTTCATGATAAATATGTTTCCAAAGTTACCTCTGGTGCTATGAAACTATCAAGATCTCTCACTCAATGGTTCTTATGCAACCCACCTTGAGGTGGAATATATAATCCAAAAAATATGGGTGGGATTAATCATATACTAACATACAAGACTCTATTTTTATTTATATTACTTATTGCTTCTAAGAAGTAGCTTCGAACTTTTAGACTTTAGGATGTAAAGGATAATTTTATATCAAGGATTTATCTAAATTAATATTCTCTCATGGAAATGTTAGGGACTCATAGAGACTTCAAAATAGTTCCATATTCTCTCTCTATATCATTAGTTGTATTATTTCTATGTTATTTTTTTTAAACAAGAGGTTAAATTTATTGGTTTTTCTTTATAAAATTATTTCAAGTGGATTTCACCATATACTATTTTTTTCCCATATGTCATAATGATAGAAATTTTGGATACTCAATTATAATTTCCCCTATATTTTATCTTTTAATTATGGACATATGAGAATATCCCTTTCAATGAGCTATCTAGGTTATCTTTTATATCAACAATCATTCATTAGGTATTTGCAATATGTATGCTTCTCATAATGTTGTTGACATATATAACTATTTCCTAATTGTCTCATTTGTAAAGAAATTAATATGGTTAAGGATATGAACTAAAATGGGATCAAACTCATTTCATATGGTCTACTAGACAGTAGCAGACATGATACTATTTGAAAAATAAGTGTGGCTTATAACACCTTCCTTTTCAGTAGTAGTGAATTTCTAGTATCTAAAATAAGCATTGGTTGACTTGGTCTAATTTCATATCTGATGATGATAGGGTTCTTAAACACATTGTTCAGATCATGATTCTAGATAAGTAATTTTTTCATTTTATATGTTTGGCGTCCATCATTTAACAAATCATCCAAATTTTTTCCTTGCACATCATATCCCTACCACCTACCAATATCAATATAACATTACCCATGTTAAGGTCATACATAATAAATTTAATATGAGCACATCTTTTTTGAGTCATGTCAACATCATCAAGATAATTTTATGGGACGAACTACAACAAACCAATTAAAATAGGTAAAAACTCAATTTCTCAAATAAAACTCAATTAATTTTTCTTATTCTCTAATCTCTCCAAATTACAATAGATGCACTCTTATTCAAATTCTAAAAGACTCCTAATTAAAATTGACTTCTCAACCATACTTTACTTGACTTGTTATATTTAGTAAGACTTAGTATTTTTAGTAAGTTCTAAATTTTGGGTTTCTATATCCTACATTATTGTGCACATTACCCAGGTTCCTAAGACAACGTATTCCTTAACTTTGATCTCAAGTTGACTCATAATTAAAAAGATACAATGTTTTTTAATTTAAATAAAAAACTAAAAAACGTAAAAACCAATTTTTATTTCTTAGATGAATGATTCTGGCCTCTAAAAATTATCGAGACGGGCATACACAACTATCAAAGGTTACTTACCAAGGTGTAAAAATTTCTAAGATATATTTGTAAAAAAAAGGAGTAATTTTGAATCATATGTCAAATTTTATGGTCGCCACAAGACATGCCACCAAGATTCACTTTTTGATGACGAAAAATACTTTATAGAGAATATTGAAACAATGAGGAAGCAGTTACATGAGAGTTTAATGAAAAATATAGGATGGTAGAAAATATTACTAGAAGACAAAATTTATTCAAAGAAGGAAATATGATGATAGTATATTTGAGGAAGTAGATATTTCCCAAAGGAATATATGAAAATATTAAGTACAAGAATATTGGTGATGCAAGATTGTGAAAAATATAAATGAAAATGCATATGAGGTAAATCTCCCACATAATTTATCCATTTATCTAGTATTTAATGTTTTATATTTGTATGCATTTTGTAAAGGGGGTATTTTAAGGGAGATAATGAAGATGTGGACTTGATGGAAATTTTTTTGAGGAATAATAAAGAGAAGGTGGAACAAGTTCTTGAGAAAAAAATAATCACCACAAGGAAGGGTAGTTTCTAGAAGTACCTGGTATAAGAGGAAGGTTTTACATTAAGAGGGAAATACATGGATCTTATAATGGGAGCTAAAGAAAATTGACATACAAAAGCTTCAAAAATTCAATCATAGGGAATCATAGGAGTTGAGTTCTTTATAGCTAGGGGAGAATGATGTGGATTTTGTGGCATATTTTATGGAGGCTATAATTTTTTATCTTGGAGTCGAAACAACTCCTTTTTTAGGGATAACTCTCAGAAATTTCTATGTTATTGCAGCCTTGTAAGACCTATCTCAACAATTTTTAAATCCTAAAAGTATTCATCTGCGGCCCAAAAATTGGGTTCAAAGTTTTTTTGATTTAATTAAAATTTCAAAATATCATATCTTTGTAAGTAGGAGTCAACTTGAGTTGAAACTCGAGGAATAAGTTATTTTAGGTGCATACTTAATGTGTGAAAAATTGTAGGATCTATAATATTATTCTTAGAACTTGTATGAAATAGTTATTTCTAGAAATAAGAAGTCTTACTAAAAATAGAAAGTCAAGTACAGTTTGGTTTAAAGTCAAGTTTAATTGGGATTCATTTGGAATTTGAATAAGAGGGAATCTCTTATAATAGAAAGATAAAATAATAAGGAATATTAATTGAGTTTTATCTGATAAATTGTGTTTTTGTTCATTTTGAATATGGTTGTTGTAGTTCGGCCCATCACTTTTCTTTGATATCATAATGATGGTCTTAACTACAACCAATAAATTAAAATATCAAAAAAATCAATCTCTCAAATAAGACTCAATTAATCAGTGTTGTACTTTGATCTTTCCATTATAATAGATCCCCTCTTATTCAAATTCCAAAAGACTCCTAATTAATTATGATTTCTGATTTAACAAAAATAGAATTATGTTAGACCATAATTATAGAGTATTTGAATGTAAAATATGATATATAGCTGTTAGATAAAATTTTACACAAGAAATAATCCAATAAAATATAAAACCCTAAGTGCAAGAGAGAGACTGAAGACTTAGCTGATTTGTACTTGACTCGAGACTCATGCAAACTAGGAAAATTGTTGAATAGGAAGATAAAATTCACAATTGCTTAGGATAAATTATATAATTTAATGATAAAGCTAGATTAGGGTGCCTGGACTGGGGCGAGGGCTCCTCGGTAGATGGTCGGAACCTGATTTTTAGATTTTTGCAAGAGTGTCAATGATATTAATTGTTAGTCACTTGTGTATCACACCTTGATAATTGTATGTAATTGTAACCTAAAAAATAGATATTCACCTACAAAACCCATAAAATCGCATCAAATCCAAACAAAAAGATGAAATATGCTTGGTTAGACAAACCCCTGTGGTCACCCAACTTATTGAACTTATGACCAAGTGCTGCACTATGTCTCCAACTCCATGTAGTTCTTGTGTGTGTGTGAAAATTGTGCCCTAGGATACACATGTTCATGATTCACTAAATAATGGGGTAGATTTTCTAAAATATGCAAATGTATCTATGCAATAGATTGAACTTCCCATTTGTATGTTTTATATGAAGAAAATGGATTCCCTTATCCCTTGAATGGATGTTAGATGGATGCTTTGAAGTGCTTTTGGTTCCTTTAGATGCAAGCTTAGGTGATAGTGGTAATGTTTGGAGCTTGGTCCTTCATTTTCTTCAAATAGATATGTATTTATATGATTCCCCTAGTTCAATTTAGGAATTCACAACTAGAAGGCTGATCCATAATAAAGTAAGATGCCCAAAAGATAAAAGAGGCCCAAACAGAGTAAGGTAGAAAGAGGTCAGGGGCACCCAAAGGGGACAAGGGCACCTAAGTTTTGGCACCCTGGTTGGGTGGTAGTGTCTAAAGTTATAAAATATAAGAAATTAAAGTTCTGACTAAGATGTAGGGTGTGTAAGACCAAATAAAAAATAAGAGACATACAAAATGCGAAAGATAGTTGTCAATTACTAATTTTATCACTTAAAAATCATGCAAATGATAGTATACTTTTAAGACCTAGAAATGTACCCAAGTGTGTAATTTTGTGTCTACATTTTTCCCCACTTTATTTTGTTGAGTAAGTACTCGATAACATAAATTAATTAGAAGATTCACACCTTTTTCTGGTAGAGATAGATGGTGATATTGTGCCGAACAGATAAGTGAAGCATGAAGTTATGAAAATGAAGCGTGGAAACTAAGAAAGAGGAAGTGACCCTAGGGTTGAAGCATATACGCTTATTTGTACCTATTATTTTTCTTTAATTGTTGATCTATAAGGTTTCTTCTTGTTACACATTAATGACAAAAGTGCAAAAGAAGAGAAAAAGAGTAGTCAAAGTCTTGTATTATAAAAAATCTGTAAAAGTATATAAAAGTGTGTATAATTATGTAAACTGGAAAGTGTGCATGTGATATGTAGAAGTGTAAAGGATAGAAAATGCCATAAAATTTTGTGAAGAATGAGTTTTATGGGTGATCTCATGCAGATATTAATTTTTTTGGTGATCTCACACCAAGTGTTAGTTTTTTTTGGGATTTCATGCCAAACGTGATTTTTTTTGGCCAATCTCACGCCACATCAAAAGAACATTTTGGAGAGAGGTATATTTTTATTGTCTATCCATGAATTCTTCCCAAATAAGAACCAATGCATATGGTATGTCCATGATTTATTCTAAGTTATTCCGAATTGTTCTGATTGAATATTGTTTTCTAATTAAAGGAGATAGAATGCATTCTTCTACTAGAGGATTGTGTGTGTACTATGAAAGCTTCTCTGAAGACTTATGTGAGTTATGGATATCTGAGAAATTTTTTTTATGTGCCCTTAGGACATAAACACCTAGCGGAGGACATGCGCACCCAGGTGCTACTGTTTCATTATGAGCAGTGGTTTCTATGCTATGTTATGGACCTAAGTAAGATTCTAAGTTGTTTTGTGACTATATGACTAGTTTGTACCTATAATGTGTAGGCATTTATTGTAGCTATGATTTTTTTATGGGGTGAATAATTCACCCAATGTATGCCCACTCATTTTGAGTGCATGTGACACTGATAGGAGCATGCGATCAAACGGAGAAGACCTAAAACTAATCTGAAGTTGATACCCTATAGGGGGCATGGAATTTCCATCATAAAAACCAATGCACGTGTAAGAAAAGTTTCTAATGACATGTGTTAATAAAATCAAATAAAGTAGATGATAATGTAGTAAGTAAGAAAGAAGACAATATAGACTGCGGAAATTGGGTTTTAGACATGAGACATCACTCACAATGTCACAAAAAAATCATAGACAAAGAGGAAAAAAAATTGATCAAACAAGACATAGGGCATAGCCAACAAATAATGGCATACAATAGAAAATAGTGACAATAAAAATGTATCAAACATTCATGGTGGAAAATAGTCCTCGAGTGAAAATGTTATACATGAAGCACTCATTATCATTTTAGAAAGATAAAAAGTATGTCAAGACATGTATATATCAATGAAAATTAATGTGCTAGTAGGAATATGAATTAGTATATAATGGGAAAATATCATCTCCAATGTGTGGAAGTAGTAAAATCTAGATTCCCCTAGGAGCCTCAATGGGATTAGAAAGGGATACAGTGCTGATCATCATTGTAGTGTGTACGAACCTAAAAAATGTCTGCATTCACAACTAATGAACAAGTGAATGCACATGTGTATATGGTAAATATAATGAAATTGACTATCTGACTAGCATAGTAATTAAAGTGCATCATGTAACTAGTATAATCAAGAAAAAATAATTATAACCAAGATACGAAATATGTTGTGTGTATGAGTGAAATGGAATGATATGCAATGTGAATGTTATAGGAGCAATGTGTCCCCTAATGGTTGGGTATGAGATGAGGTTCATTTATAAAATACCCTTTGACAATAAATAATGAATTATAGCACAAGATTTCATCATCAAGGAATGGTTTGAAAATAGGTGTTAGTAATATTGATTATGAAACACAGAGTATGAAGTGTGAAAAAGGTGAGGTTCATTTCAGATTTAGACCCTTAGTAGTAGAGTATGAACCATGGAACTAGATTGTGTCATAGGGTAGTGATGATACAAGATGTAACAAGGTGTGTAAGATTGCTTAGAGATAGGAAATATGAAGTGCGGAATGGAATAGCAGAAATGATAGACACCTGAGGATGCTATAAGGGGGGAAGAAAGTGTGTTGCTGCAAAGTGTGAGTATAAAGAGTTGCTATTGAATAAATACAATCATTATGAGCAAGAATATCCAAAGTATGTAAATTGCACTAAAGGGTGTTTATCATATATATGCAGTAGTATGCTTTTCATGAATACATTGATCCATAAGTAAGCATAAGTAGAACAGAATGTATGTATAGAGATGTAGAAATGCATGCGTGTAAATATGAGAAAGTGTTGTTTGTAAGATTAAGATGACTTTTGAAGCAAGGTTGATGAATAGATATAGATGTGATAATCAAGGTAGACAATTGTATATTAGAACATGTGGCGATGAGGAGGGGAGACATTAATATCCCCCAAGTGTGCAAGTAAGCGAGATCTATGTAATGATGTGAGAGAGACCATGCCATGGTGGCTGAATTAGAATAGGAAGAGAGTGAAAAGGTTAAAAAAGAATAATGTTAACATGGTGAGGGGAAAACATGATAGATTTGAAGATCTAAACTAGATGAATAGGAAGTTTAGGCAATAAGAATGTACCCATGAGGAGAAAAGAGAAGTGTAGACAATTTTGCATGTTGGCAATAGTGGAAAAAGTAAGTGAAAACATAAGGAGAAATATGTGAGTCAAAATCTGTCTAACTTATGTTATGTTGGGATGCTAATCAGTAATAATGAAACTAAATGAGTGTAATTTGTGAATATTATAAGCAATAAAGTAGGATGAACTAGCCCTCACAATCATAGTAAAAATAAATTAAAAAAGGAATGAACGTATGACACGAACTTAAAAAAATAAGGTATAACCATAGTAAATGAGTCGTGTATAGGATCTTGGGAAGTTAGAGCATTAGGAATCATTATAAAATTAGTGCATGGTGCTCTAAATTTTGATGAGGAAAACACATAGAGAGATTTAACATTTGAATTACTAAGAATTGAATCGATAGAAGTGCATTGAGAGTGAGGCCTAATAGGAATAGTATCATGGGTGCCAATAGAACATTGATCATGTAAATTAGTAGCACTAGGGTGCATCCCAAGAGGATAATGATGTAGAATGTATGTAACGTCATGAGCAACATGTATGAGAGGAATATGAGTTGGGATACAAAAATTTTCGGTGATTCTCATAGAGATCTTGTTAAGATCTCTCCTTCCTAGAAAGATGTTAACACATAGCTGGAAACTATAGGATCTATCATTAATAAAGCTAAGGACATATTTAGATTGGTGCTTGAGGGGAGATTTTTTGGACTTATACCAAACATATATTTCATGAGAGAGTGGAGAAGAATGAAATGGGCCTATAGGGTAGATATCAAGGCTTTTGCAGCGGAAGGTTTTCTTTTCTTTTTGAAATATGAGTTGGAAATGCAAAGGGTGTACCAGGGGTTGCATGGTTTTATGAAAATGTAGCTCTTAGCCTCTATTGATGGTAACTAGGTATGTGTTGGTTTGCAAAAATGATAATTTAACAAACCACAGTTAGGGGACAAAAATCCCCTCCTCTTTAATGGGAGAGGTTCCCTTATTGAAAGCAAACAACAAAACTTATATACAAATTACAAATTTCAAAGTGTGGATTCTTGATAGTTTGAAATGTTTTATGTCAAAAGATCATCAATACAAAATATTGGAAGAATTAAGGAGATGAGAGAGGAAGAACATAACAATAACTTTAGGAAATACAGATAGTAGAGTATAACCTTCTACATATTGAACCAGTGAGATGTAAAGTAGAATCATTCACTTTCATAACCAATATAATTCCATAGACACAAAGTTCCAGAAATCATATATATAAGAAAACAAACTTTTCTTATCATAAAAGATGGATGATTCCCAAATTTTCAGACAAGGAAAGAATGAAGAAAGAGAAAAAAAATTGTAGATTACTTCGAATCTATTACCTCTACAAAGTATCAGGATCTAACCCTAACAACAACATGGAGAAGCCATTAAATAGCTTCTAAGAATGGTTACATTTGGTTACAAAAATTAAGGAAATGATTCAAGAAACTAACGTCTGAACTTCTCCAATGCCTTGGCCATTTCCATACCTGGCGGCAAAACTAGATGCATTGAATTGCAGCCATTCATCCTGCCTTTAAAAAATTTGAATTTGATCCATCCACGTGTGAGAGATTTGAACTGAAGTGGGCATGAGGATGCCTTTATATTTTGTGCCTTTTAGAGAAATGGAAATTTGGAACATTTTGGCCCAGCCACCCACTTTTTATATGGGCTTGACACTTGGCTTTTCTTGACTAGCGACAGAGCTACAGGTCACTTTTATGATTTTATCTCTTTTCAATGTGGGCTCAAAAATTCAAATTTTCTCTGCCGACACACATCCCCGCTTTGACTTTTGATGTGGGCTCGACATTTGACTTTATCCCTTAGCATGAGAGAGGTCATGGGTCACTTTACAACTTTGAGCTGTCTATGGAAACAAAGCTTGAATTCCCAAATCATCTGATGGCCCACTTTCCCACTTTGAATTTTCAAAGCATCAAAACATAAAAAGGACATGTCTTTCCTCTTTCACTTGAAACATGACCACATGTCCCTTTGTGGGACAGTTCAGTATTTTTGAGTTCTTTTGACTAATTCCATTTCATTTGGTGGGGCCATATGTCTGACCCTAGACATGTGGAGGGCTCAACGCACATTTTTGATCTACCTCCAAATTTTGACTTTCAGGTTGCACCGAGCTGACACGTGGAGGATTCCGCAAACCCTTCTATACTTAGCTGATTAAATGGCTGGCTCTACCCCTTCTTTGACTATGACCACGTGGCAAGCCTGTACAAACTTAGGGTCTCACTCTTGATTTTTCCTTTGAAGTTACATCGAAGGGACACATGGAGACTTCAATTATTTCTTTATACTTAGCTGATTCAGGCCTATTGCCCACTTGACTTCTATTTGACCCTATACACATGGGGATCTACCACTTATTTGAGTTTCCTCTTTGGATTCGTTCCTTGAAAGGGCACCAAGATGACGCGTGGATCCTTTCACCAGTCCTAGACTCTAAACATGTGGCAAGGTGGTTCTCATTTAGAGACAAACCCTTTGGTCTCACTTCTGAAGTTGTTCCGTTGAGGCACGTGCAGGCTTCCACCAACCCTCTTATACTTATTCAATTAAATAGTCAGCTTTGTCCCTTTTTTAGACCTAGGAAACGTGAAGGGATGGTGCAAGTTTGGGGTACTACCTTTGGCTTCGACCCTTGAAGTTATGCTAATGAGGCACGTGGCGTCATCCGCTGAACCTTCCATACTTAGCCAATTCAGACTTTTTTCATCTTCATTTCAGACTTGGGACACGTGGAAAGTATACACTTATTTGAGGATTGTCCCTTGGGCCTTGTCATTGGAGTTACATCATTTAGACGTGTGGAGACTTTCGCTACTGCTTGAAACAAAGCCATGTAGGATCCCTCAGGCCATGGGGACAATTTGACACTTTTGCAACAAATAACAAAAATAACAAGTTTAAAAGATAAACCCACCATGCAGCATCTAATTACAAATTTCCACATACTACCCATGGATGTTGGGGTGAAAATTGACAAGGAAGATACACCCGCCATTCACAACTGTGAAAAAAATAAAAAAGAAAGGGAAAACCCCGGCTTTAAGCCCGAATTTCAAATTGTTCTCCATGGAATGGAAAACTGCAAACAATAATAGGCTCAATGTGATCCATAGCCAAAGAGAAGGATTGATAATGACATTTGAATGAAGGAAAATATTTTCAAGCGAAAGCACAGATTAATCTAAGGTACCGACTCTAAATTTTCAAAACTTGACTTCAAAAAGAGGGGGACTTTTAGGGTGACAATGGTTGGCTCTTTCTAGAGATGAATTGACATAGGAATGAAGTAAGATCAAGGACCATAGAAAAAATTTGGGAAAATAGATTCAAAGGAAAAACCAACATAGAAGACAAAACACATGAAAGGAAAACAAACCAAAAAGGAAAGATAGAAACAAAACACAAAGGAATGACCAAGAACAAAAACACTGTACACAATATACAAAAGGACTACCTAGTCACCTAGGACTTGAACAACTTCAAATACTACCCACCATAAGGAAGTGGGAGAGGAGATCCATCCATATAATCCAAATAGAAACAAATTTCTCTAGCAAAGTGCTTGATCTTGAAAGGACCAAGCCAAAGAGAATATAACTTACCATAGCTTTCTCAAGGTTCATGTCTTTTTTCCGACATCAGAATAATATCACCCACTTGAAAATATCTAGTTCTAGCCTTCTTATCAAACAAATCTTTCACCCTCAGTTGATGAATTGAGATTCTATCAAAAACATATAACCTTTCTTCATTCAGCTTCTAGAGATACATGATCCTCTTGTCTAATGAACTGGTAAAACTTTAATCTTCTATAGCCTTCATTAAGTGTGAGGCTTTTAATTCCACTGTTAGTGACAACTGAGCTTCAACACCATAAACCACTTGAAATGGAGACATCCCAATTGCTCTTTTGGGTGTAATATTATCTACCTAGAGAGCATCATAAAGGTTCTTGTGTAAATTCCTCTAAGATTCATTGATAAGCTTCCGAATGATTGTTACCAAATTCTTATTTGTTGATTCTACTTTTCCATTCCCTTAGGGGTAGTAGTCCGAATAATGAGCAAGGAAAATTACATAACCATAGTGGAAATCCATCATCTCAGAAGAAGAAATATTTGAAGCATTATCAGTCACAATATTGTTTGGTACCCCAAACTTTATCAATATGTTCTCATTAATGAAATTACACACCACCTTAGAAGTAGTGCTTTTGATTGGAATAACCTCTACTCACTTTGTGAAGTAGTCTATAGCAGTTAGCATGTGAGTATGTCCAACACTGGAAGATGGGTTAATATATCCAATGAAATCTAATCCCCACTGTTGAAATGGCTCATCAATCACTACTAGTTTTAGTGGAAAATTCACAAACTTAGGTCTCCCAACAAAATTCTGATAGGATTCACACTTACCTACCCATTTTTATGCATATCTAAACAATGTAGGCCAATATTACCCATCATAAAGGAGTTTATGGGTAGTGAGAGTAAAAGAGAAATGGCCTCCACAAGCCTGATCATGAAAAGATGAGAACAACTTCTTCTATTTCTCTTTATCTACACACTACGAGAATCTTCCATCTATGCCTCGCTTGAACAAAGCATTCTCTCATAGTACATGTTGTGCAGACCTTAGCTTAATATCCCTCTTTTCCTTGGCACTCAAGTGAGATGGACACTCTCCATAAGTAAGAAAATGTGCAATATCAGCATATCATTCATCTTTTGAATTGAGAAAGAGGACAACAAGAACATCAACTACTTCTTTGGACAATTCTACATCAGTTCCTTCAGTAATAAGCTCACATAAGCCTTTACCCCGGACTAGCTTATTTGGCTTGATATCAAGGTCATATTCTTGGAATTTTTCTACCCAATTACATCTCTTAGTTCTAAATTCTTGTTGTGTAAGAATAGACTTGATGGTTGTATCAGGTAAAAGCACAATAGAGAGAGAATTAGGAATATAAAAACAAAACTGCTTGACATCTTTGACCACTACAAAAGCATGTTTCTCTGTCATAGTATATTTCAATTCATGAACTTTTAGAACATAGCTCATGAAGGAAATTGGAAGTTCATGAACCTCAAAATTCTTCTGAGTTAGCACAACAACCAAGGTATTCTCTGTAGCATAGACATAGATGATAAAATCCTTGTTGAAATCATAACATGCTAAGATGGGAGTTTTAACAATGGCTTTCTTGATACCTTCAAATGCTTCCTTACCCTCAAAATTCCAACCAAAGTTTTGCTTTCCTTTCATCATGTGAGAAATGCTCATAGTTAGTTCTGCAAAATCAGGAATGAATCTCCTTAGGAAGTTTATCTTACCAAAGAAAGAGTGAACACCATTTTTTACTTGTGGAAAGAGGAATCTGCTTGATCTCTTCAAATCTTTCTAGATCTATCTTGATTCCCTCTTTGGAGTCAATATGCCCCAAAAACTTGTCTGCAGTGACACAAAAGACAAACTTCTTTGGATTGAGAAAAAATCCATGTTCTCTACATTTTTGGAGGATTGATTCAAGGTGCTAAAAGTGATTTTCCCTTGTTTTGAAGAAAACAGTAAAATAATCAAGGTACACAACAACACACTTTCCCTTTAGACTGCCAAAAGCCAAGTCCATTTCCCTCAGAAATGTGGCATAATCATTGATAAGACCAAATGGGATTCTCTTATAGGTAAAGGTTCCCCAAGGAGTAGTGAAAGCAGTTTTGTGTTGATTTGGGGTATTGACTTCCACTTGATTATATCAAGAGAATTTATCAAGTATAGACAACATATCAGAGCTTGTGATAGTTTACAAAAATTGATCCATCATGGGGAGAGGATAGTTGTCCTTTAGAGAGACCTGATTCAAATTCCTGAAATCCACACAAATGCAAATCTCACCATTCTTCTTCTTGACAGGAATAATGTTGGAAATCCATGTTGAATGATGTATAAGGAAGATGATCTTTGCATTTAGTAACTTCTGGATCTCCTGAAAAATAGTTCCAAAAACATTCTGATTGTATTTCCTTTTTTTCCACTTAAACATTTTGATCCCAAGTTTCAGAGGGATAAAGTGTTGCATATCCTTTAGTTGGAAAGCCTTGAGATCATCCTATGAATAGGCAAGAACATTAGCATACATTTTTAGTAGATTTAGTACCTTCTTCTTCTCCTCTTAACTACAACATTTTCCAATGTTCACCATCTTGGGTTCATCAAGACTACCAATATTAATCTTTTCACATTCAGTAGACTACCAAGCTCCTTGGGAAGCTTTAGACTTAATGTACCTATTATGCTTATCAAACAGATATTCCAAACACACTAGCCATTTAGGGATCTTGTTACCTTTCAATTTGATGAAGCCATCTTGATCCATCTTTTCCTTGATATATCCTTCATTAGAGGATACACACTCTCTCGAAAATGTCTCACTTCCTTCAAAATACAACTGGTCAAATTATCCTTTAGCTCCAAGAATGAGAGCAAGTGTTGATCATCATTGAAACATGTCATTTATTTTCATTATCTAGTACACTGGGCCTATAAATCATTTCAATGGTAAATTTCTCCTGAGAGAAATCTGGGTAAGGAATCAACAAAGATCCTGAGACAACTAGAGAATCATCTCTATTTTTCCTTTCTCTTAGCACAACTTCAATGAAGAAAGCATCAAGAAACTCAATGGAATCTTAGAAAATATTTCTATAATGTTTCAATCTCCTATTCCTCACTTGAAAAATATTTCTGACTTGTTTCACAATCAGCTCTGCATCACCACGAGCACAAATATTCTTCACTCCCATTTCTTTTGCCTTGTTCCATCCAAGTATGAGTGCCTCATATTTAGATGTATTGTTTGTATTTTCAAAACAAATCTTGAAAGAAAAAGGATGAATGTTCCCTTCTGGAGAGGTCAAAACCACTCCATCTCTAGAACTATCTAAAGAGTAGTTTCCATCAAACTCTACAGTATGAATGCCATTGGGGTCAAGAATCACTCCCTTAGGAAGTTTTTCCTTGTCTTGTGGCATGATCATGTAGTTACCATGCCTTGTATCTTCATAGAGTATCTGTGCTTTTGGATCATTAGTATTTTGCACAATGTGTTTGGTCTATTTTTCAAGTACCAAATTCTTCATTTTCCCATTGACTTGGATCGAAGCATGCAATCAATCCATTTGAATTTGACCTCGTACCTTCTTACAAAATTTTTTACTCAGTAACATCCGATATGAGGGAGGACTATGAGCTACCAAAATAGTCGCTAAGACCCTTTTCTCTAGAAAGCAGCAAAAGATACTTGTGCATTTTTAATTTTTCCAACCAAACACACTTTTTTACTCCCCATGGAATATCAGGAACCAAATACATGTGTTAGAGTCAGGCCCAAAGCATGAGCTACTTTTTCATGAATTACATTGTCTGATGCTCCTGATTCTATACCACAATTACCAAGTTTATGGCCAGCTATGAGAAGAGTCACATAGAATGGTATAATTTTCTCATTAGGGGAAGTGACTATAGCCATAAGGCTTGATTGAGGTGAGGAAGAGCGAGTGGGAAAAAGAAATTTAGAAGTACTAGATGCGGCTTTGGATTTGGAACTGACAAAGTTTACCATTTTAGCAAAATATATTGGATTTGTTTGGTAAAAATTTGTCTTTGAAATTTTGATTTTAGTCTTTTTGAGGTGATCAATGATATCAAAATATTTGGAGGTAGATAGGGCATCATTGATAGGATCTTGAGAGACTTTTGATTTATTAGTTTTAGGATTTGAAGGACAAAAAGATTTGGAAACAAATGTAGAATAAGGGGAATGAGCATTACTCACCTTTTGTGTGGAGGCGGTGGGAATAGGAACTCCTCTTCTTGCAACCATTGGAATAGTTATAGGAAACTCCTTAGAATTATTAGCAGGATACACCACTTTTTCTTTTTTTTCATTTTCTTCTAAGTCATGACAACATATGACTCACTAGTCATCTCTCCCACTCTTTCATCATATTCATCTTCATCATCCATAACTTAATTGGTGAGGAAATGAACTTGATATCCACTAAGCTCCTCCAATTATTTATCAACCTCTTCTTTTGGTTCTTCACAGAGATCATTAAACCCATTATCATCAGGTTCTTCAAATTCACAAGTCGCATTGACTGAAACTATGATGGTTGGCCCTTCAATAGCCAATCTAGCATGAGAAGTAGGCAGACGATTCTTGGGTTGAAATTTCTTCCTTAGAATATCTTGGTAAGGATTATGTTGAGCCAATTGTTTCTTGATAGAAATGAGATCATTTGCAAGCTTCTATAGTAACTGATCAGAATTGTCTCCATGGGAAGAGGAAGAAGAAGAAGCTTTAGATTTGGAGGATTTTCTTATAAGTTTAACAGACATGATTAAATCATCCTCAACACCAATATCTAACCACTAAACAACATCCAGGGTTGCAAGGTTTGCTCTCCTTAGTTCATAACTCACTTCTGGTAATTGGGCATTGAGATAGAGTCACTTTTGGATATTATCCACTGGATGAGCGTTCTATGGAATTTTATGAATTAGCTTGTTGAATTTAGACATAAACTCCCTAATGGGCTCAAATGGTTCCTTCTTGAGATGAGAGATTTGAGCTAATAGAGCATGCACATCTTTAGCAGGTTTGAAACATTGCTCAAACTGAGTTGTCATGGTAATCCAATTAGTGATCATCCCAATAGGAAGATGATAAAACCAATCAGCAGCATTGTCTTGCAATGTCTCCAAAAAAATACTAACAGAGACATCTTCATGTTCAACCCCAAGAATCCCACATGCAAAAATGAAGGTTGTAATGTGTTCATCTGGATGAACTATCTCATGACGCTGGAACTTGGGAAAATGTTTCTTGTTACCCCTAGGTAACTCATGTAATGGATGAGGAAAAGTAAGAGGCCCAACCTATTGTCCCCAAGGAAAAGGGGCTGACATCTTTGGAAAAAATGACTGAAGGGGAACTAAAACACCAACATGTATCAAAGAAAATAGATCAGGACTGAGATGTTCCTGAGTAATGCTATCCTTTGGATTTTTATTTTTAACAGGAGGTGTGCTTGTAGAATGAGTTCCATTGTTCCTTCTTACTGGAAGAGAGAAGTTATGTTGCTCTTAAAGTTGAAAATGGGAACCCTCAACCCTGAGATCTTTCTTCCCACATGTATACCATAGAGTCTTCGAACCAAAAATGATCTTGAAGTTGTTCCTTTAGAAAGGGATATGTTTGAAACAAAATCCTCAGTAGGGTTGCCAAAAAATCTTATTTTTTAAAAATAATACTTTAAGAAACCACAGTGAGGGGACAACATGTCCCTCCTCTTTAATGGGACAGGTTCCCATATTGAAGGCAAGAAAAAAAACTTATAAATAGATGTAGAACTTTCAAAGTGTGGATTCCTGACACTTTGAAATGATTTATGTCCAAAGATCATCAATACGAAAGAATGGAAGAATTAAGGAGATGAAAGAGGAAGAACATAACAATACCTTTAAGAAATATAGATAGTAGAGCATAACCTTATACATATTGAACAAGTGAGATGCAGAGTAGAACCATTCACTTTCATAACCAATATAATTCCAGTGACCCAAAGTTCTAGAAATCATATAAACAAGAGCACAAAGTTTCTTATCATAAATGATGGATGATTCCCAAATTTTCAAACAAGGAAAAAAGGAATAGTAGAGGAAGAAAGAGAATTTTTTTTTATTGATTCCTTTGAATCTATTACCTCTACAGAGTATCAGGATCCAACCCTAACAATGGCATGGAGAAGCAATTAAATAGCTTCCAATAATAGTTATATTCAGTTACAAAAATGATTGAACTTATTCAAGAAATTGACATCTAAACTTCTCCAATCCCTTAGTCATTTCTACACCTGGCGGTAAAACCAGATCCAATGAATTACAACCATTCATCCTGCCTTTCCAAAATTTGAATTTGATTCATCCATGTGGAAGAGATTTAAAATGAAGCGGACCTAAGGAAATATTTTGTATTTTTTTCCTTTTAGAGAAATGTCACTTTGGAACATTTTTACAAGCCCACCTACTTTTGATACGGGCTTGACACGTGGCTTTACTTGAGTGGTGATGGAGCTGTAGGTCACTTTGATAATCTTACCACTTTTCAACGCGGCCTCAAAAATTCAAATTACTTCGCTGAGCCACCTCGTTGCTTTGAATTTTGATGTGGGATCAACATTTGACTTTATCCCATGGCATGAGCAGAGCCACGGGTCACTTTATAACTTTGAGCTCTTTATGGAAACGAAGCCTGAATTTCCAAATCACTCTAACGACCAACTTTCCTGATTTGAGTTTTTAAAGCATCAAAACACAAAAAGGGCCCATCTTTCTGCCTTCGCTTGAAATGTGACCATGTGTCCCTTTGCGGGCCACTTCAGTATTTTATGTGGTTTTTTTACCAAGTCCCTTTCATTTGTTTGGGCCATATTTCTGATCCTAGATGCGTGGAGGACATAGTGTACATTTAGGACCTGCCTCTGAATTTTTCCTTTGAGCTTGTGTTGAGCTGACACATGGAGGCTTTCACAAACCCTTCTATACTTAGCTGATTCAATGGTCGGCTTTGCCCCTTCTTTCACTATGAAAACATGGTGATCACACGTACATTTGGGTATCCGCTCTTGATTCTTCCTTTGAAGTTTCTCTGAAGAGACACGTGGAGACTTCCTCCAATTCTTTATACTTAGTCAATTCTAGTCTGTTGCCCACTTGACTTCTGTTAAACCCTAGACATGTGGCAAGTTGGCACTCATTTGAGTTTCCACTTTGGATTCGTTCCCTGAAATGGGACCGAGCTAATGCGTGGATCCTTTCACCAGTTATGGAATCTTCAATGGCCAAATTTTTCTCTCCTTTGACTCTGACCACGTGGTGAGTTGGCACTCATTTGGAGATTGACGCTTTGGTCTCACTTCTAAAGTTATGTCATTGAGGCATGTGGAGGCTTTCTCTGACCCTCTTATACTTAGTCAATTAAAAGGCTGGCCGTGTCTCTTTTTTGGACTTGGGACATGTGGAGGGCTGGCTCAATTTTGGGGAACCTCGTTTGGCTTCGACCCTTGAAATTATGTCGATGAGGCAAGTGGCACCATCCACTGAACCTTCTATACTTAGCCAATTTCAGTTTGTTTTGTCTTCATTCTGGACCTAGGACACATGGAAAGCCTGCGTTTATTTGAGGACTATCCCTTGGGCCTTGCCCTTGGAGTTACGTCATTTGGATGCATGGAGAATTCTTCTACAACTCAAAACATGGCCACCAAGGATCCCTTGGGCCATGGGGCCAATTTGACACTTTTACAACAAATAACAAAGGTTACAAGTTTAATAGATAAACTCACCACGCTGCATCCAATCAGAGATGTCAACGTAATACCCATGGATGTTTGGGAAAACATTGTCAGGGAAGATACGCCCGCCATTCAATATTGTGGAAATAATAAAAATGAAATGGAAAACCCCACCTTTACACCTGAATTTCAAAATTTTCTCCATGGAATGGAAAACTTCAAACAATTCTAGGATCGACGTGATCCACAGCCAAAGAGAAGGATTAACAATGACATCCGAATGAAGGAAAATATTTTCAAGAAAAAGCACAGATTACTCCAAGGTACCGACTCAAATATTTCAAAATTTAACTTCAAAAAGAGGGGGATTTTGAGGGAGACAATAGTATGCCACATGATTTTATATTTCAGTCCCTTCTGATCTAGATTCACCTCCTTGTTCTCCCCGTGGAGATTTTACACCCCTAATTTTTTTTGGGGATTTCTAAATCTATACCAGTGTTGATTTTTGTGGATCCTGTCACTAGGGCACGATAAATATTGGTATTTTTTTGCCTATGCATTAACATCGCTGTCAGTACAAAAATATAAAAAATATTTTTTTTGAAATCTCTGGAAGAAAAATGGGAAGAGTTTATCGAAGTTAAGAGCTCGCAGATTTTTTGTTGAAAATGTAGAAGGATTAGATATGAGTTGAGGACATGTTGTGCTGATGAGGAGCCCCTATTGATGCATGTGAGTCACCAAATGGAATATGATTTAGAGGAGGATTCATTCATTTGTGGTGTTCTTGCTGAAGGGGATAATGAGATAGTTGTAGGAACAAAGGAATCTTCCGCATCCGTTGTGTTTATAGATTTTATAACTAAAAGGGATACATTGAGCGTTTAGTTAATGCAGGAGGAATATTGTGTGATGAGGGTCATTAATCATCACCATTAATAATTTCAGTCTAGTATGGTGTCCGAAGGTTGCATGCATTAAGAGAAGAAGATCTTGGAAAGCAGCTCCCTTAAACACAATCCAAACTTGCATAAATTGAAAGCACACATGAGAAAATATAAATGCGCACTTGCAGAAATGTAAACACACTTGCATAAAAGAAATCAAACTTGTAGGAATAAAAAAAATTTGCATAAATTTAAGTTTATGAATGTGAAATAAGAAAAAGTAAATGAAATAAGTGCAGGTTTACAACAGACTGCATGTTACAATATAAAGAGAAGAACAACACAACAAGAGGATAATTACATAAAAATGAAATAAACAAAAAATATTACAGAATAAAAACACAAATATATAGATCCGTCTTCTTTAAAATTAGTTTTTATCTCATCCCTTGGAAGAGGATTCAAACCATGCTTTTAGATCTTAACTCAAAACTGTAGAATATTGGAGAGAAAAGAACAAATTCATTTCTTGGTAGTAAAAATTACATATCTGAGTGTGGAAGGTTGCTTTTATAGATTATACATCCAACCAACTCCTTATTTTGGTACATACAATCTTATCTTATCGTTATTCTAATCCTAACAACAAAGATCTCCATCTCCACAAAATATGGAGAGAGATATATTATTGGAGTCAAACTCTTATCTCGTTGTTTTAGGAAGTTTGCTCCCAAATATTCTCCTTTCTTTTTGCTAATAAGAATCACAATGATTTTATTCTCTTACATTATTGGAAGGATTTGTTTCCTCAAAATATTATTTTGACCAAATACCTTTCCTGGATTTCCATTTAACTTTGTTCTTTTTTATCGTGGAACTTTTGACGCTTGTCTGATATGTTTTTTCCTTGGACTGCAGCTCACTAAAATTTAGATATCTATTCATTGGTAAAACCTATAGTAAATTAGAATGATATTTTATTTAAACACATTTCTATGAACAAAAACCTCTCTCTAATTTTCATTTTGATTTTTCTATTTCTGTTTATGGAACTTTTAGTTGTCGTCTGATATACTTTTTCCTCGGACTAGAACGCAATAAAAGTTAGATTTATTTTTATTGGTAATACTTGTACCAAATATGAATGAGATTTTTTTTAATCACATTTCTAGGAACAAAAATATCTCTCATATTTTCTATTGGATTCTTTGATTATTTACAGTTTCCATTTTCTGCAAGTTTTGAAACTAAAACTATCATTCCTTTGATACAAGTTCCAGAACTAAAGTTGTCATTCCTTTTATGCAAGTTCCGAAAGTAAAGTTTTCATTCCTTTTATGTAATTTATGGAACTAAATCTGGAAGTTTCAAAAATAAATCTTATTTTTCCATGAATTGAAAGTTCCAGAACTAACTGTAATTCTATACATTGCAACTTTGTCCACTGTTTTAATTGTTTGAAAATATAAATATACAAATTGCAAGTTCTGGAACTATATGTTATTCGATTGATGCAAGTTTTAGAACTAAAAATGCAAGTTATGGAACTAAATTTTTGAGTTCTTGAGCTAAATCTATGAGTTCTTGAACTAAATTTGTGAGTTTTCAAACTAAACATGCAAGTTCCGGAACTAAATCTGGGAGTTTCAGAACTAAATCTACAAGTTCTGGAGCTAACTTAAAAGAATTATAACTTTTGCATGCGATCTCAGATTGAGATGATTCTTTTTTTGAACATGTATAATTTTTTGAGAGAAATCTAAATAAGAAATCATATTTGAGTTTAATTTTACTTTTTATGATCAATTACACTTTTCCCAAAACTAGCATTATCTTTCCTTTATGGCCTGCATACATAAGACTTTGTATCTTTTCCCAAATAATCAATAGGATTAGTCAACAAAATAGATCAAAAAATATTTCTAAAGAATGAACAAGATATATATCTTATATTTTCTCTTAAACAAACTATAAGTTCCAATATTACATTCAAATCTAATTTCAAAGGTAACTTGCAAGGACAAAATAATGGTAATTTATGGCCAAGTTATGGCCTCATCATTACCCCACACTTAATCTGATGCATGTCCTCATGCATTAAATTATTATTTCTTCTTATTAGATTTTTCTCAGTATGGAGCTTAGGCATGTATGCATTCCATCTATAGTTCAAGGATGAACTCTTGTATAGATATTCTTCTGTTATTTTTTATTTTTTATTGTATAATAGGTTCTTGTGTAGATCTCCTTCTGCTATTTTTGTGTGGATCTCCTTCAACTATTTTTTATTTTCTTTCTTATATAATAGGTTCTTGTGTGGATCTCCTTCTACTATTTTTGATTTTCTTTCTTGTAAAACAAATTTTTGTGTGGATCTCTTTCGGTTGTTTTTTATTTTCTTTTTTATACAACAGGTTCCTATATGGATCTCCTTCTGTTGCTTTTGATTTTCTTTCTCATACAACAGGTTACTATGTGGATATCCTTCTGCATTTTTTAATATTATTTATTGTACAACAGGTTCTTATGTGGATCTCCTTTTGTTGTTTTTTATTTTATTTCTTATACAACAGGTTCTTGTGTGGATCTTTTTCTGTTGTTTTTCATTTTCTTTCTTATACAATAGGTTCTTATGTGGATATCCTTATGATGTACTTGATATTTAAAATCAAAATGCGTGCCTCTTGCTTCTCCTTTTCTCCCATGCCTAAGCTCATGCATGTCCTCATGCATGTTGTTTATTCATGGTTACCCATAAATTAGACTCTAAAAGTTTGATTGCAAAGAGGTGCATATATTTTCATATTTGTAAGTAGGGGAGATATGAATTTTATCTTTCCTTCCTTGAAGATCTTAAAAGTGGATGTAGCTGTACTAACAAAACTTACAAGAAATCTTAAAAATAAATTAGCAGAACAAAATCACTTGATCATACCTCTAGTTGTCCTTGTCATCATATTGTTAACATGGTCAACTAGTACCGAGAAGGAAGCCACAGGTAACAATTGATTTCCATTGAAGAAGAGTCACCTTTTGTTTTTTGTCTTTAATTGGTCAGCAAGATGGTTCTACAATCAAAGTTTGGTTTTTCAATCAAACCTTTTTAATTTTTTTTAAATTTTTTTTTCCTTGATTAGCCAGTAAGTTGGTTTTCCAATCCAATCCTTTTTTATTTTTTTGATTTTTTTTGTCTTTGATTGGCTAGCAAGATGGTTTGCCGATCAAAGTTTTTTATTTATTTTTCCTTTGATGGGGTAGTAAGCTAGTTTTATAATCAAATATTTTGGAATTTTTTTATTTTTATTTTTGCCATTGATTGGCTAGCAAGTTGGTTTTCCAATAAAAGATTTTTTTTCTGAAATGATAACATGAGAATGATTAGAGAAAAATTCGATCCATCATCTGACTATATTCGTCAAAGTATAACTTGTGTAAAATAGGAAGCAATGTCTAAGATCTCATAAAAACTTATTTCCATACTTGGTAACTCCAAGAAGATTTCCAAAAAATATGTAGACAATTTCTAGGTCTTCAAATCCTAACTTGAATTGTGCATTATTAGAATCGCCATAGTAATCTTCAAAGCTCAAACTAGTGATCTCAAGTGATGGATTATGTTATGTATCCATGGTTCCATCCAAAATGATCCTTAGTTGATACTATTGGTGCACAAAAATCTACATGTTGGTACTAAGAATAACTCGGGAAATTGCTGTGGATGTTAGAATGAAAAAACTACTTTCCTTGATATTCACAATAATTACCTCTTAATGTTATACAAGCATATACAAAATGAAGAAATTGAAAGACATGAAAACATATTTTTCTAATGGATATGGTTCAGGGATTGAATTTTTTTATGGAATGAAAAACTAATTTGAATGGGTGGATTTATTATGAGTGGATTTTTATTTTCACTCTAATAAAATCCCTGAATATGGATGGAGTTAATTAGAAATGCTACAACTTCATTATTAAAAACTGGATAAGCCAGTTTTTTACTAAGGTTATGTGTAATAAGATCACTGAGGTGTTAGTTTATATAAGGGAAATGGTGGTGGTTATAAAGAATGGCATATGATATTTCATCGAATGGGTCTACTTCTAGATTCAATATCATATTCTACTATTTCTAGATTTGAATTATTTGTTCATACCATTATACCTTCTTGATCAAACATCACAGTCATTTTGTTATACACAAAGTTATTTTTTTGGGAGATAAATATTTCCAATCTAATATTTCTAATTGTAGAAATGAAATTTTAATGTACTTGCAGAAAATAAAAGTTTAAAGAATTAAAAGGTATTCTACTGTCACTAGAATATTTGTTGTAAATATCTTTCCCCCCGGGTAGATATAGATAAACAGAAGAATATGGAAATAAAATAAACTCAAAGATTGATGTTTAATGCGCCAAGGTGCAGGTTAAAGGCACAGTAAATGGCGCATGACAGAAGGTGTCGACATGAAAATGGATGCACTCATGGCGCAGGTAAAAGGTGCACGATAGAAGGTGTCAAAACGAAAATGGATGCGCCCAAGGTGCAAGTAAAAGGCGCACGACAAAAGGTGTCGACATGAAAATGGATGCGCCCAAGGCGCAGGTAAAAGGTGCACGATAGAAGGTGTCGACATGAAAATGGATGCGCCCAAGGTGCAGGTAAAAGGCGCATGAGAGAAGGTGTCGACATGAAAATGGATGCACCCAAGGCGCAGGTAAAAGGCGCACGACAGAAGGTGTCGACACAAAAATGGATGCACCCAAGGTGCAGGTAAAAGGAACACGACAGAAGGTGTCGAAACGAAAATGGATGCACCCAAGGCGTAGGTAAAAGGAGCACAACAGAAGGTGTCGACACGAAAATGGATGCGCCTAAGGTGCAGGTAAAAGGTGCACGACAGAAGGTGACAACATGAAAATGGATGCACCCATGGCGTAGGTAAAAGGCACACGACAGAAGGTGTCGATACGAAAATGGATGTGCCCAAGGCACAGGTAAAAGGTGCATGATAGAAGGTGTTGACATGAAAATGGATACACCCAAGGTGTAGGTAAAAGGTGCATGACAGAAGGTGTCGACACGAAAATGGATGCACCCATGGCGTAGGTAAAAGGTGTATGACAAAAGGTTTCAACACAAAAATAGATGCACCCATGGTGCATGTAAGAGTATGTCGACATAAAGATGGAGGCGCCAAGGCGCACCTTCAGGAGGCGCAACATTTTGAGCGCTAACAGGAAACAGACCCTGGCACAGATATTCAGATGGCCATAACTTTTCACAGGGAGATCAGATTCATGCAAGGTTGGACTTTTCGGAAAGCTTATGAGGTATTCTATCCAACTACGATTGGATATCTTTAATTGGGTGGGAACAACTTCTTAAAAATATAAAATACAGTTTGTCACTTTTTGGGTTTGTTAGGGTTCTCACCTACCACCATAATGAGATGAATTAAATACAACCTAGAGGTGGTTGGGGTAGATGTGGAATTCTTCTCTCTTTCTCTCTCATTCTTCCTATAAATTGTAAGGAGTGGCTTCTTTCTAAAGGTTGGAAATTCTTGTTCTGCCCCTCCCTTCTTCTCTTTGGCAGGTGGATTTGTGGAGTTCAAACCTCCCATCTAAAACAATAATGCAACTTTGCCTCTTGGCATTTTGTAGTGTATTGTGTCATCTTTGGAGAAAATAATGCATGTGTGTGGATGATTCTCAATCCTCTCTATGTTTATTTGCATCCTCCTGATTTTTCACTACAAATCTGGTTATCTGTGCATGATCTTGAATTACATTTTAATGGTTTTGTGTTTATTGGCAAGACAGATGTTCTTCATTCCTCGGTGCATCACCTTTGTAGTTTAGGTTTTATTTTATGCATCTTCTTACCCTGTCTCCTTAGCAAGTTAGATTAGGTTTTGAGTAGATCCTCTACATTTTTATGTGTGCATCTGAAAAGAGGAATAAGAACCGGCCTTCATCTAGAGAGATTTTCCATTTTGCAAGGTCCCATACTTTGGAAAAGCTCCATGTTATGCAATCGCACTGAGAGTCTCAACCCGTCGAGTTGTAGACATTCAGGGGTGCTGTGATTCACCATCAACAATATTCTTTTAGAGAAATTTGAAACTCAAATAACACTGTTTCCCTGACAACGGCACCAAAATTATGAGGGTCATCAATCCTTACCATTAATAATATCAATTTGAGTTAGTGTATGAAGGATCTATACATTAAGAGAAGAAGATCTTAGAAAGTAGATCCCTTAAACACAATCTAAACTTGCATAAATTGAAAGCACACATGTGGAAATTTAAATGCACACTTGAAAAAATGTAAACACACTTGCATAAAGAAAATCACACTTACAAGAATAAAACAAACTTGCATAAATTGAAATTGTTAAATTGGAAATAAGAAAAATTAAATGAAACACCTACAGGTTTACAATAGATTGAATGTTACAATACAAAGAGAAGAATAACAAAACAATAGGATAATTACATAAAAATGAAATAAATAAAAAAATATTACAAAATAAAAACACAAATATATAGATCCATCTTCCTTAGAATGAGTGGACATCTCATTTCTTTGAAGAGGATTTAAACCATGCTGCAAGATCTTAACTAAAAACTACAAATTATTGGAGAGAAAAGAACAGATTCATTTTTTGGTAGTAAAAATTACATATCCGAGTGTCGACGGTTACATTTATAATTTATGCACCAAACCAAATCCTTAATTTGGGAGATACAATTCGATCTTATCTTTATTCTAATCCTAACAACTAAGATCTCCATCTCCACAAAATATGGAGAGAGATATATTATTGGATTCAAAGTCTGATCTCGTTGTTTTAGGAAAATTTTCTTCCAAATATTGTCCTTGCTTTTCGGTAACAAGAATAACAATAATTTTATTCTCCTACATTATTGGAAGAATTTTTTTCCTCAAAATATGATTTTTACCAAATAACTTTCCGGTATTTCCATTTGAATTTTCTATTTTTGATTCTCGAACTTTTGATGCTTCTCTTATGCACTTTTTCCTCGGACTCCAGTTCACTAAAATTTAGATTTCTATTCATTGGTAAAACCTCTAGCAAATATGAATGAGGTTTCTTTTAAATACATTGTTATGAACAAAAAAATATCTCATAATTTTTGTTTGAATTTTCTATTTCTATTTATGTAACTTTTGTGCTCACCTGATATACTTTTTCCTTAGACTACAACACACTAAAAGTTAGATTACTCTTTATTGGTAGTACCTGTAGCGAATCTGAATAATATTTTTTTAATCACATTTCAATTAACAAAAACTTCTCTCATATTTTCCATTGGATTCTTTGATTATTCATAGTTTCCATTTTGTGCAAGTTTTGAAAGTAAAAATGGCATTCCTTTAATGCAAGTTCCGGAACCAAAGTTGTCATTCCTTTTATGTAAGTTCTGGAACTAAAGTTGTTATTCCTTTTATGAAATTTATGGAACTAAATTTGCAAATTCTAGAATTAAATCTACTTTTTGCTTGAATTGCAAGTTCTAGAACTAGTTGTCATTCTATACCTCGTAGCTTTGTCCACTATTTTAATTGCTTGAAAATATAAATATACAAATTACAAGTTCCGGAACTAAATGTTATTTGATTGATGCAAGTTTTGGAACTAAATCTCAAAATGATGGAACTAAATCTGTGAGTTCCAGAACTAAATCTATGAGTTCCAGAACTAAATATGTGAGTTTTGGAACCAAACCTGTGAGTTCCAGAACTAAATATGTGAGTTCCGGAGCTAACTTAAAATAGCTATAACTTTTGCATGTGATCTCGGATTGAGATGATTATTTTTTAGAAATTGCATTATGTTTTAAGAGGAATTTGATTATGAAATCATATTTTATTTTAAATGTATTATTCATTATCAATTCCACTTTTCAAAAAACTAGCATTATCTTTCCTTGATGGCCAACATACACAAGACTTTGCATCTTTTCCCAAATAATAAATAGGATTAGTCAACAAAATAGATAACAAAATATTTCTAAAGAATGAACAAGATATATATCCTATATTCTACCTTAAACAAAATATAAGTTCAAAGATTACATTTAAATCCACTTTCAAAGGTAACTTGGAAGGATAAAATAATGGTAATTTATGGCTTCATCAATGTGTTTTCGGTCAAGGTGACAAGGTGATCCGGTTACCTTGGAATGAGGGACGTTCAAAGGTTTAAACCTGCTAGGCCTAATTTTGGGGCCTTGGTGGCTAGTTGGAGGAGGGGGAAGGATTTACAAGGAACTTTAAGGCTAGTGTGGTTGGACATTTAATTGTAGAACTTGGGAAGGATGCCATGGGGAAATGAGAAATGATGAGAGGGACTAAAGATTCCATGAGTGATGGGGACAGGTGGAATACGGTCAATTCCAAGAATCATGCTCTTTGAGTTACTCAGAGTTACTCGTGGGTGACTTCTTGACTTGTTTAGGGTCAAGTCTTGTTGATCTAGCCTTCGCTATTATGGGCAGAGGTTTTCTATGATTCAGAGCTATGGTTGTCTTTTTTGAATCCTAGTAGATGCCATCTTTTTTTAATCCTCATTGTAATATGTTTTTTCCTTTGTATTTATGGGGTTTTTGGCACCCCTCAAAACCAATTTGTTACCTTAGCTAATAAAAAATGTATAAGAGGAATATAAAAAGGAGTAGTAACATTAGGTGTGGAATTTGTTGTAATAGTAGCCATAAAAAAAGGTTGAGCAAGGGCATTGTGTGTGATGCCATGGGTAGAAAGAATTATATGCACAATATGTAACCAAGGATGGCCTAGAAGGATAGTACAAGCAACATCATGAGGCATAATGTGATATGGAACATTAAGAGTGTAAGATCCCATGATAAGGGGAAGAGAGATTGTGCCTAGAACATTCTTAGTTGTGTTATCAAAGTGATGGATACGAAGAGTAGATGGATTGACATGAGAAACAAAAGGTCATATTTTATGGAGAAAGGAATGATTTCATATATTAAGATAAAATCCATGATCAACTAAGACACGCTTAACAAGGATATTATGAAGTTCAACCTAAGTATACAATGGAGAAGTATTGAAATCAAAGGCATGGGAAGCTAGGAAAGATCCAATAATGGGAATTTAAAGAGTGGATTCACCAAATGATTTAACCAAATTATAATTATGCTAAACCCTAATTATAGAGTAAATCGATTTAAAAGATGATATACAACTACTAGATTAAATTTGACACACGAATTAAGACAATAAAATATTAAAACCTAGGTGTAAGAGAGAGAAGAAAGGACATCGTTGATTTGTGCTTTATCTGGGATTGATGTAGACTAAGAAAACTATTGAATAGGAAGATAAGAGTCAAACTGACCCCGATGGTGATCTGACTGAGGGAACTTATGACCAAGCACTTCATTACATCTTAGAATCCATGTAGTTCTTATGAGTGTGTTAAAATGGTGCCCTTGAATGCCCTTGTGAAAGATGCACTAGATAGTGGGTTAAATTTGTGAAAAGATGCGAATGTGTGTATGGAATAGAATGAAATTCCCCTTGCTATGTTGTGTCTGCATAAAATTTTGTCCCTTATCCATTGAATCAATGATATATGGATGTTTTGAATTTATTTTGGTGCCTTTGGATCCAAGCTTAGGTGATAGTAGTGATGCTTAGAGCTTTTTCCTTTATTTTAATCAATTTACTATGTATTTATATGATTCCCTTGGTGGAATTACGTAACTGACAAATGGAAGGCCGACTCATAATAAAATAAGATTCCCAAAAGATAAAAGAGTCTAGAAAAGAGCAAGATAGAAAGAGGGCAAGGGTGCCCAATCGGGATGAGGACACCTAGGTGTTGACATCCTGGTTGGGCATTGGTGTTTGAAGTCATATAAGATCAGAAAGTAAAATTATTATTGGGTTGTAGAGTGTGTAATACAAAATAAAAAATAAGAGACACATGGAAAAGGCCAAAGATATATGTCAAATACTAATTTTCTTGCTTAGGAATCATGTAAATGGTAATATGCTTTTAGGACCTACAAATGTACCCAAGTGCATGATTTTGTGTCTATAATTCTAAACAAAATAAGACTATGTGGGATTTAGTAGAAACTAAAAAATAAAAAATTATGCTTCAATTAATAATGAGTCCCAAGGATACCAAATTCATGCTCACCTCTATCAGCTAAAATTCATAGATTGTGTTTCCCAAGCACCTTTTATAAAATTAAACTAAAATAAATTGATGTGGGTTTGATGACATACATTTTTATGCAATACATTATGATCCACCAACCAAAAAGAATCTATTTTTTTTCATATAATGCTCTTAAAATTTTCTATGCCACCATAAGAAGCATTATCAATTTATAATAGTTTTTGATAGTATTAAGAGGCCCAAAAAATCCATATAGGGCCTTAAAAAAAAAGATTTGGGTATTTATTCTTCTTTTTTTTTAAATTATAAATATAATATATTTTTAATCATTATTGAAATTGAGTTGAATATCAAGTAATAAATTTCACTAGGAGCATGGATAATGTATGAAAGTTTGTTATTAGGAAATAAAGGATAAAATATGTGGAACAATCCCACACAGAATCACAATAGTAGAAACTAATATGCAGAATAATATCACAGATCTGAAATAAAAGTTCAAACAAATTAAAAAAACAACAGAGAGACATTATTTAATGTGGTTCTCCCAATTTAGGCTACATCCACCAAGAATCACTTGCTCATATTTTATTACAAGCCACATCTCTCTCTCTCTCTCTCTCTCTCTCTCTCTCTCTCTCTCTCTCTCTCTCTCTCTCTCTCTCTCAATACAATACCCAGATCTTTTTGGAGCTATTCTCAACAAACTCTCCTGAATTCACATGTGAACTCTCACATCTACAATATTACATCTACCCTACCATATGCACAAAAGAACATTAATATGCAACTTCTTAAGTAGTTTTATAATACCATGGGTAAAAATACCACACATATGAGAAGAGCACATCTCCCAAGGTATAGGACATGTTTTTTGAGGCCGCAACCCTGGTGAGAAAATTGTGGAAAGTGTAAAGTAATTTTAGTGTATAGTATTCAACACTTCCACACATGAAAATAGGATCAAAAACATATAAATCTCCCACTTGGAGACCATTTTTCCTCTGAGAAATATTTTCAACCCTTCACTATCATCCATGAAGACCAACCAAAGCTAGAAATAGATTTAATTTCTCCTTTGTGGCCACCTTGGTCATCTTGTGTATAGGATTCTGACTAGTATGAATCATCTCTAGCTTAATCTTATCTTCATCCAAATTTTTCCTAATGAAATGGTACCTTAATTGTATATGCTTTTCCCTAGAGTAGAAAGTAGAGTTCTTAGCTAGATGTATAACACTCTGACTATCACTATGCAACTTCCCTTCCTCTTACTTATACCCCATCTCCTCAAGAAATTGTTGAAACCAAATCATTTATTTTCTTTCCTCTATAGTAGCAACATTCTTAGCATCTATGGTTGACCAAGCCACAAGATTTTGTAGTAATGAAATCCATCTCACTATTGTTCCACCTAAATTGAAAATAAAACATGTCATGCTCTTTTTGTTGTCAAAATCTCTAGCCATATATGAATCTACACAGCCATGCAAAGTGGTGTTTGATCCATTGTAGCAAAAAAGTGTCCCCATGGTCCCTCTCAAGTATCAAAGGATCCACTTTACTACCTACCAATGATATTTACCTAGATCACTCATAAATCTACTCACTACTCCCAGTGCATGGGAAATATCAAGACTATTTCACACCATGGAATATATCAAACTACCAACCACTTATGAGTAAGGTATCTTGGACATATGGTTTCTCTCCTGCTCTGTCTTGGGACATAACTCCTTTGATAACTTAAAATGACCTTCCAAACAAGTCCCAGCTGGTTTAGCATCCTACATATTAAACCTCTCCAATATCTTCTTACTATACTCTTCCTGAGATAAAGTTAGCTTTTGTTTCTTCCTATCCCTAGATATTGTCATACCAAGGATTTTTTTGGATGCCCCCAAATCCTTCATATTAAAAGAGTCACTTAGTTGTTACTTGAGTAATTTTATTTCCTACAACCAACATTTCATCCACATACAAGCACAGGATAATATAACTACCATCTTGAAAAAAAATTATATATACGCAATGGTCATAATGGTATCTAATATAACCTTGATCCATCATGAAACTATCAAATTTCTTATACCATTGTTGTGGAGCTTGTTTTAGGCCATACAATCTCTTCTTCAGTTTGTACACCATACCCTCTTTACCTTTGACCTCATATCCCTCAAGCTACTACATATATAGCTCCTCATCCAAATCACCATGGAGAAATGCAGTATTTACATCTAACTTCTCTAAGTGCAAGTCTTCTGTTGCCACTATTCCAAGAAAAATTCTAATAGAAGTCATTTTTACTACATGAGAAACAATCACATCAAAATCCATTCCTTGTTTTTGTGCAAACCCCTTGACCACCACCAGGGCCTTGTATCTTTTTCTTTCCTCCTTCTTCCTCTTTAACTCTATAGACCCACTTCTTTTACAATGCTCTTTTTCCTTCAGGTAGCTTCACCAAATCCCAAGTTTGTTTCACCATGAGAGATTGATGATCCTCATTCATGGCTTGTTCCCACTTCTTCCTAGTATATACTTGCATTGCTTCATCAAATCTCTCTAGCTCGCCATTTTTCAGTGAGTAATAAATACTAAATAGAAGGAAAAAAACATTCGAGCTCTCTTATTACCCTGAACACCTCCTCAATATAGGATTTTGGGTTTCCTATTGAGTAGGTTCCTGAACTAATTCATGTGCCACTTTCCCATCCAAAATATCCTCTACCATTGCATATTCTTTCCTGCACTACATATTCTTTCCTGTATTTTTCATGTTTTCCTACAATTGTTGCTTATACATAAATTTCTCATTAAAGACCACATCCCTAGATCGAATTATTTTCTTATCTTTAATACTCAAACATTTATATCCAAAGTCATTACCACCATAACCAATGAAAGTACATTTTTTTCTAGTTTAGCCTTTGGATTTTTCATATCATCCTTTTTAGTATGAAAAAACACCTCACATCTAAATACTCTAATAAATGAGTAGTCAAATTTATTATCAGACCAATCCTGCTCAAGTATTCCTCCATCCAAGGCACTTGAGGGTCCTATATTTATCAAGTACATAGTTGTGCTCACTGCTTCTACCCAAAAATAAAGATACAGTCCTACATGTAACCTCATTCTCCTAGATCATTCCATTATTATCTTGTTCATCCTTTTGACACCCCATTTTTTGTGGAGTTCTTGGAGTCATCTTTGGCCTACAGATTCCATTCTTAGAAAAATAATCATCAAAATCATTACTGCAATACCCCCCTCCATTATCTAACCTGAGACATTTTACTTTAAGACTTGTTTCATCTTCTACTAAGGCTTTCCATTTAAAAAATATTAAATACATCATATTTATTTCTAATACAATATACACAAACTTTTTGTGTTGCATCATTAATAAAAGTGACATAATAATTTGAACCCCCAAGGGATTATACCTAAGCTGGCCCCCACACATCAGAATATACCAGCTCCAACTTACTCTCTTTCTTCGTAAGTCCAACATTGACAAAATTTACTCCCTTTTGATTCCCATATACACAGTTCTCACATAAATCCAAACTTTTTTCTGTAAATCCAATAAAATTCTTCTTTGTGATCTACATGCCCTTATGGCTCATATGACCAAGCCTATAGTGCCACAATGTTGTATCTACATCTGAAGCCAAAAAATTACAAGAATTAGTGCTATCAGTGGTTAAATACAAGGTTCTAACATTCTTACCTCTTACCACCATAAGACCACCCTTGGTAACCTTCCAAGAGTCCACTGTAAATATCACATTACAACCATCATTTCCCAAATTCCCCACTGATAGCAATTTTCATCTTAATGTAGGTATGTTTCTGACATCCTTCAATAGCCATGTATTCTCATTCTACATCTTAACTTAAACACAACCTTTTCCAAGTATGTTGCAAGTCTCATCATCACCAAGATACACATTCCCAAAATACCCTTCAACATAATCAACAAAATAATTCCTATGTGGAGTAACATGGAAAGAATCCCCCAAATCCTAAACCCAAGATTTAGTAATATTATGTGAAGAAAAAATCAAAGCATCCTGGTAGACATTAAATATTTCCACATTTTCCTCCTTGTTTTCTTCATGTTGTTTCTTCTTATCCCAAATCTCCAAATAGTCCTTCTTTGCATGCCCATGCTTTCCAAAATTCCAGCATACCATCTTTCTTTAGGATTTTTACCATGCCCAATCTTTCAATTTACCATGGCTTCCTCTATTCTTCTGTCTCCCTCTAGTTTGCACTGTGAAATCATTCCCTGAAGTAGAAGATTCACTGGATATTTTTCTTCACATTTCCTTGCTTAGAATTACCCCTATTACATCCTCTAACTTCAACTTTGAGTTAGCTAGAACCAAGTTGCTTACTACCATTACCACACTTTTTGAACTCTCGCATAAAGAGAACATAATTAATAAATCCCTAGCTGCTTCATCGAATTGTATTGTAACCGAAGCTATCATATTCACAACTGCATTAAAATCATTAAAATGATGTGCTACCGAACTATTCTCAGACATATTCATATTAATCAACTTTTTCATTAAAAATATCTTTTGAGAGGTAGAGGGTTTTTCATATAACTTCCCTAATGCATCCATAAGTTCTTTTGTAGTCTTTTCCCTTGAAACATTAAAGATTACGAAAGACACAATAAGTATCAAGATTGTTCAAAGTGCCTTCGTATCAAGAAAATATCACTTCACATCCGTCATGGTCGAGGATTTGTTTCCTTTCTTAGATAATGGAATATAAATATCCTTCTAATAAAGGTAACCTTCCATCTGCATCTTCCAAATACTAAAATTATACCCTTTGAAAAATCAAACTTTGTTCTTCCATCATTTGCCATAGCTCCCACTTAGGCTAAAACTTTCCCTATGATTCAACACTTCAGCAAACCAAAGCAGGATCAAACAATTTTTTTAGGTAATCAGGGATAAAATATGCAGAACAATCCCACACAAAATCACAATAGTAGAAATTAATATGTAGAATAATATCACAGATCTAAAAAAAGTGGAGAAAATAAAATAACACAACACAAAGACAGTATTTAATGTGATTCGCCCATTTTGGGCTACATGCACCAAGAATCACTTACACATATTTATTATTACAAGCCACCTCCTTCTCTTAATACAATACCCATATTTGTTTAGAGCTATACTAAAAAAACTCTCATGAATTCGCACGCATCTACAATGTAAATCTACCCTACCATGTGCGCAAAATCACATCAATAGGAAATTGCATAAGCATTTTCACAATACCGTGGGTACCAAAACCATGGGCCAAACTACCCCATGAACCAATGGTTAAAAAATACCTCCCATATGAGAAGATCACGTCTCCCAAGGTATAAGGCACATTTTACAAGGAATTTGGTTAACTTCTTGTACATTGGGCATTGAAGGGTTTGATTCATGAAATTTATCTCCTATACCAAGATAGAAAAATTATCAAAAACAATTTTGCAAATGTATCCTTTCTTTCTCTTTTTGATTATGAGTCATACTTCATATCATCTCTTAATTGTTTATACAGTTTTTTAGGGGTTTGGAATACTCTATTTAATGGGTAAAGACGAAATGTTTTCATCTTAGTTTTTATCTATCACAAGGATGACTCGACATATATGAATGGAAATGGATAACTCATGGAGACCAATTAAAATTCTTGGGAGTTGTATTTCAATTTGAAATCTTCACTCAAATTGAATCAAAGTACATGCTTTATCAAATAGAAAATAAAATATCTAACTAGATTTCCAAGGATATATCACTAGTAGGTAAATTCTTCCTATGCAAAAAAAATCCTTACAAGCACATAAAATTTTTATTCCTCATGTTAGGATCCATCCTAATCCTTTCATGATAAGCTCTTAAACGTATTGGGTAATTTTTTATATGCCAATTAAAAACAAGATCAAGCATTCCAAAGGGTGGCATAGGATTTTTTTTCTTACCACATGACATAAGAGGTTTTGGACCCTATTCATTGGTGTTGTCATTGATGTTAAGTGGCATTTATGGAAAAAGGAGTGAGTGATGACGTAAGAATCTGCAATAGTCATGAAGAATGATTGATAGTTCCTTCTTAGTGATAGTTGGAGCTCTCAGTGATAGGTAGATGGTCAAACAAGCAAGGTGTGTAATGAGTCATCTCAAGGTGGTATATAGAATTTTCCAGGTCAGACATGGTCATTCAAGTGTTAACAAGCTTGCAAATAGTCTTCATGGTTGATTCATGAAGTTTTCAGAAGCTCTAGGCTTAATCCCAGATCCAGTTCAATAAGGAAAGTGATATGGTTGAATCGTGACATGATGATGACATTGATGGAAGATAGGGGTTTCAATTGTGTGAAGTGTGGTCTTAGGATAGCTCATTAAACATTCATCATGAATTGAGGACACTGTAAGCTTGGTAAGTGAAATAGGAGTCCAGTGAAGAAATTGAAGATGTTGGTACACTTCTGTCGGTTGATTTGGAGGTTTAAAATTCATATTCATATGTTGTAAGAACTCGAAAAGTATTTATAATAAAATAAAATAAAATGATTATATTGATTTTGTTGGTGCCATTTTGATACTCTGCCATTTTTCCATGTTTCCTCTTTTCTCTTTGTGCTCTGAAACATTTTTTTCTCATGAAATCGATCATGTGAAGTTGTAGCTCCATTCTTGTGCATTAAATTGTTTGCAAACTCATTACCTTGCCCTAATTTGCTAAGGAAAAATTCATTTTTGACCTGTTTCTAAGAAAAAATAGCTTTGGATTCTCCCATCCTTCGCATTTGGTTAAAAAAAAACTTGTATCTACATTTCAATGCTTTGATTTGTTCGTTTTTTCTCCATTTTTGCACCTTTTTGAAGGAATCTCCAAGTTTTCCCTACGTTTTTCCCTAATTTTTTCCATTCAAATGCCTCTGCGATTTTTCCCATGTTTTCCCAGCCTTTGGAGCTCAAAATCATTCGATGTGTACTTCTTTTCCCTCATATATCCCTTGCCATGATTGTAAATTTCCTAAAAACACTTTCCACTTGTCTTTTGATCAAAAAAATCTTCACCCACGAAGAAAAAAATGATTTTGGGGGTCGTTGGCAATTTTTGTGTTTTTTGACGGTCATATAGGCATCCTTTACCTGTTAAATTCTAGCTCATATACTTCTGCATATGTGGCTTGTTCTAATTGGAAGAGGGGATGTGGATTGGTAGTGGACTTGGAGAAATTTTTCCTTTTTTGGCAAAAAGTACTAAAATGCAAAAGTAGGCCCCAAGCCCGGTAGAGTAAATTAATGCCTTAGTCTTTTTTGTTTTGAAAGGAAAGGTGGAGTCGCAGATGTCCAGGAGAGTTTGAGATTTTTAACCTTTTTCCTAAAAAGGGATAAAGTATTAAAAGAAGGCACGACCCTGAAAAAGAAGAAAATTAAAGGTTTGTGCGGGTCGGCGGGCCGCCAGAGGAAAAAAGGCAAACGTTGCCTTTTTGGGAAAATGAATTAAAGTGGTAATTTGAAGCTTGGCTCCACAATGAATCAGAGGGAGACACATGTCAAAAGAAATTGTAGAGGGGAGTGCGGGCTGCCGACAAGTTTTGAAAACTTTAAAATTTTGTGAAGGAGGTATGAAGCAAAAAAGGGAGTTATGGCCCCGCAACGAATCACAGAGAGACGCGTGGGAAGGAATGGAGAGGTGTGGGATGGAAAAGGAAATGTAAAAAAATTTCCTTCACAGAATATGATAAAATATCAAATGAGAGGCATTGCCCCTTAGAAAATTAATGTGAGGACACGTGTCTTGCAGGAGGGCGGAGCCACGGAGGAAAATTAAAAAATTCTTTTTCCAAAAAAAGGTGGAAATGTGTAGAAGTGAGCCGTGATTCTAATGGGACTCACATTGAGACGCGTGGTCAAGCTCATTTTCAAAGGGCGAGAGGGGCGGAGAAAAATGTCAAATTTTTACATTTTTTCAAAAGTGTTAAAATGTCAAAAAATGATCCCAAGCCCATTTCCAATCATCAGTGTAACACGTGGAGGAGACTCTCAGATGGAAGGCAGAAGAAATTCGGATCGTAACTATGCATTTTTCAGTTGGCCACCTTTTTTCTCCATTGCATCAATTTTGATTGAATTTTTGGAAATTTGTGTCCTTTGTGGCCTACAAGGACCATATGCAATTGGTTTTGAGGGATCAATTTGAAAAGATCAAGAATGTTTTTGAAATGAATTTTTTACTTTTTTTTTCCCTACTATCCGAATGTATATATCA